>JBBIGA010079718.1:0-11694 GCA_037576975.1 Alestes dentex | reverse complement strand
TATAGCTTTTGTATATATAGAACACCACATCAAGATCCCTCTGGACATAGTTGGTAACAACTGGCCATATTGTTTCCCCGAGCTCTAGAAAAAAATGGTTCAGGAAGAACTTACAGCAATACTTAATGTCCAAGCTGTTCGGTTCTGTGTCGTTGATGAACTGCTTGATGAGCTAGACACTCCTCACTTTCTATTCAACAAAGGCAGATACTGGCAGTTCTGCTTAAATCCAGCATCCCAAGAAAAAAAACAACTTTCTCCTCTCTATTTGTATAACACCAGTTTAAGACATTTTTATTGAGGTTGTCTCCTCCCCCTGTCTATGTGTTTTCTATTGGATAGTTAGTATATATACCTTTGTGTTTTAATCTATCATTGTCAGTTCTCTGTTTTGGTCCCTGTGATTTTGCCCCAGTGTTTCTTGCTCAGCGTTTTAGGTCTAGATTCAGTTTTTTGCCTCTGTGTTTTGTCTTCATGTTTAGCCATTGTGTTTTTGCTTTTTGTGTCTCTCTGCCTATTTTTTGTGTACCACGGATATCTGTTCAGCCTTGGTCTGTCCTTGTGAATCTCAATTCTGTTTTCAATTTTATTTTGTATCATTCGGTCCTTTGTCACTTCCTGTATATTCTGTTTTTTTCTGGTTTAGTGTCTTGTTTCCTGTTTTTAGTAAATCAATTCCTTGTTCACACTTACATTCTTTTCCACACCGATGTCAGTCATCACAGTTATCCAATAAACTAGTCAGTCGCTTGGTCTTTCACATTTACCCTTTCATATTTTTAGATCCAAGTATACTGCACTCTACTGGCATTCCTCAGTGCAATTTTATCTGATAAAGAACAGAGCTATATGAGAACTGAGGACTGAGGCTAGCAGGGATTCCTAGCCTGAAAAATGTTCTTCCACCATGCATGTTAGGTATTGTAGTGAGATAGAAAATGTGAAATCAAACATTCTGTCAAAGTACAATGCTAAAAATACTGCAAACATAACAAATAGCATATTTTAAATTACCATACTCCTGTGGCACCCCCACCTGATAATCACAAGTGTAAAGAGTATTTAAAGATATTGTATTAATATTATTACTATTATTTGTTATTAATTTAGATTTACTTTATTTGAAGTTTGCTAAGTTCATTTTTTTTTGCATGTTCTGTCACTTCATTGCAATATTCAACTGTTTGCCATAGGGTACTGCAATTAAATTTGTTTTGTAAAATGCTGTATGAGTAAAAAGTGGTAAGACTTGCCCAAGAGTCTCTCTTAACTGCTGCGGTGAATAATCTCAATGTATGCAGACTGCATTTCTACAGCTTTAGTAGCCCATTCATTTCAACCATACTGGAGAAGTTTTTAATATGACCCTTTTATTTATAGTAAAACAATACAGTAATCTTTTAATATCTTCTGATGGCCATGTGCTCTTTTTTCAAATTAATGCAGTCCAGTCATAGTGTGGCTAAATGAAACATTTTTTGCTAGTAACTTTTCTTGCCAGGGAGAATAATTGGGATCAATATTGTAAAGAGAGGAAAAGGGCAGAAATTGATTTGAAGGGTCTTTGATGTTTGAATTAATACCAGTTATTAATTTTGTTCATATAAACTAAGTTTGAACTAAAGGGGTATAAAGCCAACAAGCTATGCCTGTGGAACAGTGAAGGAGCTCCATCAAATACTTTTGGGATGAGCTGGAGTGGCGTTTGTGATCTCTTCAACATGAGTACCTGACCTCGCTGATGCTCTTGTGTCTAAATACAATAAAATCCACAGCAACCTTCCATCTTGTGCCATGCATTCCCAGAAGGCTAGAGGCTGTTTATTTGCTGTTTATTATTATTTTAAATTGAATGTATGAATTATTTTTTTTACAGTGTATAGTGTAAAACAAATATCTGCACATTGTAGGCATTCATTTAATACTTCTGGGTTTACTATATATGTGTAGCAGTACTCACTGAAATAATTATTGGCTCTGGAGGGATAACCCTTTAATGCCAGGAAAAACCCTTTGAAGTGCCAGCTCTGAAAAACACAAGTAAGAAATAGCTCTACATTTAAAATGATAAGAAATAGCTCTACATTTAAATAGTTATTCTGAGTGCAGTTAATTAAACATTGAATTGTAAATTTACAATTATGGATATAGAAGCACTTTAATACACCTACCACATATAAAATTTTTATGTTGTTTAATTATTACACAACAATATACAAATAAAAGACAGGTGTGGCATCTGTCCCAATTAATTAAGTATATCAGTCTTATTATTGTAATCAACAACTATTACAATCTTTAATTTTTAACTAAAGAAGGTAATATTAATGATTTGAGTTTAACAAATGTGAAAGCTTTTGAAATAGATTTTGGCAACTGGTATTAGAGTGAAATCAAGACAACTATTTGAAAATAAATAAATATTAATATGCACAGTCTATTCTAAAACACAAACATCAGTATAGTTACAGTTACAGTTTAAGTGAGAGAGCAATGGAGTAGGGAAATGAGTGAATGAGCATGCGCTGCGCATGCTTTTCTGCATGCACATTTGTATACTTGTGTGTGGACGGGAAAGGGTGGGAAGAAAGGAGCAAGTTTGAATGGTGAAGATGGGATGTGTTGAATGTGATCCTTTTTTCTTGGTAGAGAAGCCATCGATTGCAGTGAACTTACATTATATGTTATTGAGCTTTTATTTAGTCTAAAATGTGTGTTTTGCTCTGAGAATGAATTCAGGCTTATGATAAAACATAAGCTTTATAAATATGAAATTTAGTCATTCTCAGGAGTGCTGAGATATTACTATAATGGCAGAGACTCCATGCAAAGAGAAATATTTTTCTTTATCATAACAATGAACACAAACACATTCACAAATGTTTAACTTTCACAGCATCTGTTTCTTAAGGTAAGCTGTGCTATGTTATGCCCAGATATAAAAGTTCATCCTCACATATCTAAAGTCCAGTTCGCAGTTTCTGTGGAAATTTGGAGGGAAAATTTGGAGTATAGATTTCATCCAGTTGCTTGGGGAATTCGTCTGTACCCTATCCTTGTACATTTCTGGTGGTAGTGCCACCCATTGGACAGCATAAATATGGGGTGGTGGTGTCGTAGTAGGTAGGATACTTGACTCTGGACCAAGAGATCATGGGTTTGAATCCTACCTTCAGCATACCACCACTGGGTCCCTGAGTAAGACCCTTAAGCCCAAGTTGCTCCAGGGAGACTGTCCCCTGTAGTTAGGAAATTAAAGCCACTTTGGATAAAAGCATCTGCTATATGCCGTAAATGTAAATACCTACAGATGTGAAATTAAAAATTTTGAGGCCTTCAGCAAAAAGCACTTTAAATGTTAAAAATGCATAAGTGGAAAAACAATAGCATAACAGTCCTTCACAGACATAAGATGCTTAAAACTACAGATGTGGCGATGTGTAGCATCTCTAGGATCCACTCTGGGTCTCTTTTTGATTTCCTCACTGATTTAACCCTGCTAGGGTCTTCGTTTTTTGGTTACACAGGGGGTCCTGCTGGGTCTGGTGGGTCAATGTGAATGTTTTCTGATTTATGTTCCTCACAGAAAATGAGCCAAGGCCAATGAATCTCAGTTTGAAAAAATAATTATTTGTATAATTTTTCTTAAGCTAAAAACTGAAAACGGGTCCCACAGACCCGACCTTATAAGGGTTAATGGAGGATTTAGCACCTCTTCTTTATGGGTTTTGAAGCGGTAGTGATGGACATCCTCTCAGGACATCTTATCAGTGTTAAAAGCGGTCCCTCTCCCCATAGATTATGTATATGAAAGGCAGAAGATAAAGAGAATAAAACAAAAAAGAAAAGGCCACTCTTCATGTTGGAATCTTCAGGGGGCTGAAATCACTTGAAATGATCTTGTCTTATCTCACTCCAGCAGCTGACAACTAGAAAGCATTGTCTATAATATATGGGTCTGTATTTATCAGACAGATTTTACACTTTTCTGAGGTGTAAGTTATTACATTTGTCTACAAACTTTACAGCTTGTTTTCTATGAACAAGTGGTTTTGTCATGAAAAGAAATTGCATTTTTGGGTACAGAACAGTGCCAGCGTCAAGGGGGGGCATTCAAAGGCATTTCCCCCCAGCGAGTCGCTCATATGCAGGGGCGGACTTGCAGTCTGTGTGTCCGGTGCACGGCCGTTGGCCTGAAATCAGCCAGCAACCCCCCCACGCCCCCGGAACCACGGCCGACACCAGCCGGTATTCCCCCCCGGAACCACGTCCAATAGTGCCTGCCCATAGTGAGTTAGATGCCTGCCCGGTTGATCCGCTCTGGCACTGGCACTGGTACAGAAGAAAACAGAACATGTGTCTTTTCTTTGGTGGTTATTGTTATCATCATTGCCACATTGATGTCACATAAATATCTGTGCAAGACTATTTATGCTGTAAATAATTTTACAAGAAGACTTGGTACAAAAATATAAGTTCTATATTGCAAATTACTGCCAGCTGAAAAAAAAAAAAACATCCAAAGTGTTTACCAACCATGTACTTTCTTTCAGCTTTTGGTATAAAAACACTTCTCAGTCACAATCAGGGCTGTTCTTAGTCTCCTTCAACTTGATATTTTCACCCTTATTTGCTGTGCAGATTGGCAGACCCTGGAGGGAGCACACTGCTAATTGGGTTTGATGTCAGAGCAGAGGTCAACAGAAGTTTAGGTTCCTGAGGACTTTACTGCACTGAAAAATGAAAAACCCTTAAAACCCTTTGGGCATTTGCCTGTTTTTAATTCTACCTTTGACATAAAGAATATTGATCCGATGGTGATCAGTCTGGGCCCTCAGATAAAGGTGATGAGCCAAAAGAAGCTAAATGGCATAAATAATGCAAAAATCAATGGAAGATCTTCAGTTAGAGTGGTTGTCTTTTAACTGGTTGTCTGATTTTAATCATCAGCCAGTTAAAACATTATTATTTATTTTTGCTGTTATAAATACCAATTATCAAAATATAGGGTGTCCAAGTATGCCACAGATTGATAGTTGCTGTAATCATGTCATCAGTTGAAAATAAAGGGATGATCAATGGTTGTTTAGATAAAGGGTTGTTTAAATGTACTAATTTCTTGCGAGAAATGCAGTTTTGTATAATTAGTCAATGCCACCACATTTTACAACAGAATCACTATGTGCAATCTGCTATATCTTATGGTAAATTATGCTGCATGGATCTTATTATCCAAGTGTTACTCTAACTTGTACCATGTACCACACTAAGTTCAGAAAAGAATCTCCCCCTTTACATTTTGTTGTTTTGCAGCTTGAAATGAAGACACACACACACACACACACACACACACACACACACACACACAAATCTAGTTGTATTTACTCAATGGCTTTCACCTATGATCAGCTGTAAATATTTTTATTAGTTCAGCATTAAAATAGATATTCCTGGAGCATTCTAGTGCTTGGCAGTACATCTGAAAGCAAACAATCAACTATGGGTGGCAAGCCACTGTCAAAAGATCTCAGGGATAAATTTGTGGACAGGTGATGGATGAAAAAATATGAAATTATTCATCAATCCCTAGGATCACAATAAAGTTTATAACTAAGAACTGGACAGTGTTTGATACTCTTAGAACCTTCCCTGGATCAGACCATCCCTCCAAGCTGGATGTGAGAGCCAAGAGGAAACTGGCCAGAGAGGCTACCAAGAGGCCTATGACAATTTACCATTCAGCAGTTACCGGAATTTATGGCAAAGAGTGTGACTACACTATCATAGGTGCTTTCAGTGGGGCTTGGATGTGGCAAAAAAGCAACTCCTCAAGAAAGGATCAATTGAGCTTTGCCAAGGAGCATTCTAAAGCCAAATGGAAAAAGGTGGTCAGATGAGACCGAAACAGTTCCTCTAGTAAAAAGGCAGTATACCACACCATTCCAAGAACACAATACCTACAGTAAAGCATGGAGGTGGTGGTATCCTGTTTTGGGGGTGTTTCTCTGCAGCAGGATGGAGGGAAAATGGATGATGCAAAACCTGATGGTAAAAATGTTCATCCTCTAGCATGACAATGAACCACAGCAAAAGTGACCAGAAAGTACCTGAGGGAAAAAAAGGGAATGTCTTTGCGTGGCCTAGTCAGATCCCAGACGGAAGCACAATAGAAAATCTGCAGAATGACTTGAAAATTGCAATCCACTAACTTTCACCATCCACTTTGATTGATGGGCAAGTATGGCAAATTTGTTAGAGAAGTTTCCTAACAGACTCGAGGCAGTCATTAAAGCAAAAGAACTGACACAGGGAGGTGACCCTTTATCCATCTCAGTGATTCATTTTTTTTTTTTTACTTTTTTTCTGAACTCTTCCTTTCACATATTTCACATCGATATTATAAGCTGCATTGAGTAAATACAGCTGAGACATTGTTCCTTTTGTGGGTGTCTTCATTTCAGGCTGCATAACAGCACAATGTCAATATTCTGACGGGAGAGATTCTTTTCAATGCTCACTGTATTTGTAATTACACCATCTGGCGTTGAACTTGTGGGTAACTAGTAAGATAAGTATATTTTCTGAGTTTTCTTTAGGGTTTGCTTAAAGGGGTTTCTTGCTAAATAAAGGTGACACTGAAAGGCCTGTTGATGTGTTTCATAAGCAGCAATATTGCATTACTAGATGTTTGCAGTGTGATAAGACAGTATTACTTATTATTAACAGAAACAAGATCATCAACATCAACATCATGTGCCGTATCTTATCCGAAGTCAGAAGTATGGCAACTATATTTAGGCATTGCCTGCAATAAATCAATCAAAATGGTTAATTGTTCCAGAGACAACTGGCAAAAAAAATCACATTATGTCCTCAAAATGTAGAATCTTTACTTCAAGTGACCCATCTGGCATCAGAATAAAATAAAAAAAACCCTCTTCTGCCCTAGTGTTCCAGAGGCTAAATGTGCACCTTATTATACAGAAGTTAAGGCTATTAAATATTTTAGCCAAAACAGCTGGCTTGAATTTTAATATCAGTACCCACAAAGCCTAAGCACTGATGGTTAAATGAGCTGTACTTCAAAACTGTTCAATTAATATAGTATATTTGCACCAGACAATACCAGAAGATCAGTTTACTTTTAAAATGAATGTAACAAGCACACTCAAAAAGACACTATATTAACAGAACTTGCATTCTAAACAGATGTGTGTACACATACAAACATGCAGCATGCAATTCAGTTACATGCATTTTTACACTGCATTTGTCCTGCTGTTTTACATAATTGCAGAATGATACCCAGATCTGTAACTGAGAAGACTTGGTTTAGATTAACAATTTCACAGTATCTACAAAGAAATCTTATCCATAGCTCTTGACATGCGAATAACAGTTATGTTGCTGGATTATACACTACAGATACTGTCAGAAACACTGTATTGTGCTACCAACAAAACTGGTTATTCTTGTTTCCAATTTCTTGTGTTCAGCTAAGTTCTGATGTTCTTTGGCAACACAAAACATTTGAAATGTGTTCTACCTGTGTGATTGAAAGGTAATCTAAGTTTGGCTGTGTTTTTATGTCAACAAAACACTTGAAAAAATTTACAATGTGAAACCACTGGTTTCAGATATTTACATTATAAATTGTGTCTATTGGTGAAACCTTACTTCTTATAATTCAGAAACAAACACAAAGTGAAGAAAAGAAATCCCCCTAAAAGAAAAAAAAAAAAACTGGTGTTGACATATCATTCACAATCTTGGACAAAAAGATTTATGATGTATCCTTGAAACAAGCAATCAACAGGCACCAGGGTACAAGCGTCACTGCGAACAGCGAGGAAATGTGCCACCCAATTTATCCATCACAATGAAAATGGAAATTGGTGCCCT
Source organism: Alestes dentex (assembly GCA_037576975.1). Classification (NCBI taxonomy): domain Eukaryota; kingdom Metazoa; phylum Chordata; class Actinopteri; order Characiformes; family Alestidae; genus Alestes; species Alestes dentex. The sequence continues at coordinate 3,792 of JBBIGA010079718.1, read as the reverse complement.
ATTATTCCTTTTCACTTAATTTCATATCCAGTAGGGTGAAAAGAGCAAAAACATATTGCATTATATCTGAGCTCATCTAGCTGAATAGACATCTATGCAATTGACTGTGCAACATCCACAGTCAATTGCATACAGTTTCATGTCTTTAGAACATCCAGATCAGCTAAAGGGACTGGAAAAGGGAAATCAAATTATGGAATTTAATACAGGTAGTGCATTTATTATATCAAATTCTATACCATAAATATATACTAGGCAGTGAAACAAGGTTAACAGATTTTGGTCATGCTATTCAAGTCTGGACCTTTGCAACTCTTCCCAAAAGTTGATTATTTAAGGTTCTTTCTCTACTTACAGTATTCCTTCTATTTGCTCTTCAGAAATTTATCAAAGACTTCTTGTATTTTTACAGTCCGGTTTTTAATAAAGTCCCTAAATTGCCCAAACAGATTAAGAATGTGCGTTTTTTTCTCAAATAAGTAATATTTCAGTGCGCTCAAGAGTTCATCAGTCACTATGGCAACTGTGAGCTATTGGAAGTCTCCAAAATGTCCACCAGGAGAGAGAAGTGTCAGTGCATATTCCAGGCCGTGCAAAGATTTTTCTAACAAGAGAGATCTTCACAGTGCTCTGTTTTCATTATATCATAACTAAGTGGTTGATTTTTAGCAAGCTATAACGCTAAACTACAATTTAATCCTTCTCCCTATAAAGTAAGGAATACTCCCTATAAAGTAAGGAATACAAATACAGCCAGAGGGTATATACAGGATGAGTTGAAGCTGAATTCGTTTTTTGAAGAAGAAGAAAAAGAAGAAGAAGAAAGATGGTTCATTGTGGTATGTATCAGAATTCATTTGGATATGTGTCACTGCTTGCTTTACAACATTAAATGCTGATGTGAGATGAATAATCCTACATTGAGCAATGACACATTTTGCCATTGTGTTTTAATTCCCGCACTGGCAATCATAAACTACAGTGCTTTTATGCAGTTTTGCACCTGCATCTGTTATCCTGATGTGTTGTTGTGGCTCAAGATGAAACCATGACATTTACTTTGAGAGCAATAAGTAAAAATAAGTACAAATACGTGGGATCTAAGGTGCTACTTTGAAGTGCACTTGACTCAAGATATAGTCAACATAGCAGGAGGCAAAATAAATAGCTAAACAAGTGAATAAGGAAATGAATAAAACTCATCTTAGGGCCTTCAAGCCACAGCTGTTATTGCAGCTCCCATTATGGCTTCCACATCCCTGGGATTATGGCTTTTATTTATTTATTTTTCTTTCTGAAAAAGAGTCATCAATCCTGTGTGACAAACTTACAGTCTAGTCAGCTCCCTTAAGACTGCATGTCTAATGAAATACAGCAGCTACCTGCCTGTCCCTCACTTACTCTGCCTTCCCCTGGAAAACTTCAGGGAGGTTACACTGAACTGCTGCAGCTCGATTCTTGCTTCTGATAGCTGCAGTGTTTAAGTACTTTAAAAAACTGTATGCCTGGCACCTAAAGGGCATTCTTGCATAAAGCAACGATGCCTTTAATATATGTACTGTATGAGTGACAGAGAGCAAGAATTACTGGTGAGCTGAATAAAAATGCAGTGCAGGTGTACAGTTACATTTACATTAGCTGACGCTACATACATAAATCTATACTTAAATCAATGACCGCTATCCAGAAACTGCAGGCTAAGTACACCTAAACAACACCTGTCAAAGAAAAGTCAGAAGTTAAGACAAAAGTAGGGAAGGCATGGAGATTAGAGTACGTTTTTTTTTTGGTGGGGGCAGGGAAGAAGAAATAAATAAGCAGAAATGAGAGGCATAGTTAGTCAGAGGTGGATCAACGCTTGAAGACAGCGAGGGCCTCCGCAGATCTGATCGGAAGAGGTAGTTCATTCCACCACTTGGGGGCAAAGACTGAGAAGAGTCTTGACGCATGCCCTCCTCTTCCTTTGAGTAGTGGAGGCTCAAGACAAGCAGTGCTTGAAGCCCTGAGAGGACAAGAAGTGACACGCTGCTTGATCAATGCTGATATGTATGGGGGAGCAAGTCCATTCTTGGCCTTGAAAGCAAGTGTTAATGCAGGCGGCCACAGGGAGCCGGTGAGGGTTTCTTAGTAATGGTGTGGTGTGTGTGAACTTTGGAACATTGAAGACTAACCTCGCAGCTGCATTCTGAATCAGCTGAAGTGGTTTTGTTACCTTCAGTGGAAGTCCAGCCAGTAGAGAATTGCAGTAGTCCAGTTTGGAGATGACCAGAGAGTAACTGCGTAGCTTTCATGGCAAGAAAGGGTCGGATTCTTCTGATGTAGTAGAGAAGGAATCTACATGTTCTGGAGATCTGATCAACCTGCGGTGAGAAAGACGATCCACATCTAGCATAACACCAAGATTTCTTACCTCCTTTGATGGGACGATAACTGAGTTCCCAACAGAAACAATGAGGTCGTGGCTTGGTGAAGGACTCCCTTTGATGAAGAGGAGCTCGGTCTTGCTGGGATTCAGCTTGAGGTGATCATCCAGTCTGAGATGCGGGTTGAGACCTGGTTGTCACTGGAAGGGAAAGAGAGAATAAGTTTTGTGTCATCAGCATAGAAGTGGTAGAAAAACCATGTGAGGCTATTACATCCCCAAGAGAACTTGTTTGCAATGTTTTATTTAAAAATCCAACATAGTTGAATTTTAAGAGTAATTGGAAGTTGTAGAGTGATACATGGAGCTGACAAGAAGTGCTATTTGTTATTTATGATATGTGTTATTCACTAAAATTAGGGTACATAAATTAAAATATATTTCTCATGCATTCTGCAGAAACACATTGCCGCTGTCTTAAAAAACAAAACAAAGAAACCCAAAAACAACAAACAATATATCTCTAAAACAGTATGTATCTTAAACTAAATCATTTTTATTCCACATAATTTTTAAATGGAGATACTGATCAGTAACATAGTCTCATAAACCTTATGCCTCATTTCGGGTCAAGAAGTGCTGAAGTCCTCTTAAGTCATTCTGTGGTATTTTGCACCAGAGGAATCTGGAGAATTTGGAGGCCAATGCAACACCTTGAAATCTTTGTCATGTACCTCACACCATTCCTGAACAATTTTTGCAGTTTGGCAGAGGGAATTATCATGGCCACTGTGACTAGGCATGCTGTTACCATGACATGGTGTACTTGGCTGCAACAGTGTATATGTTGGTGTTACGTGAATGCCAGGACCCAAGGTTTTCCAGCATATTGCCCAGAGCATCACACTGCCTCCATCAGCTTTCCTTCTTCCTGTAGTATATACTGGTGCCATCTGCTGGTGCCATCTCCTCCCCAGCGGCAACATATAGGCCTCACAAAAGGGATCAGACCAGCCTTAACTCCCTACGTGCATCACTAACCCTTGGGCACCCATTACTCTTTTGCTGGTTTACTGGTTGTTCTTCCTTGGACCACCTTGGTTAGGTGCTAACTGCATACACGCAACCCCCCATTTTAGAGACACTGTTGTCATGCCATCACAATTTGTTCCTTGTCTGAGATGTTCAGATCCTTTCACTTGCACATTTTCTTGCTTCTAACACATCCATTTTAAAAACAGATTGTTCACTTTCCGTTTAATACATCCCATTTCTTGACAGGTGTCACTGTGACAAGATAATCAATGTTATTCACTTGCCACCTGACATAGGTTTTAATGCTCTGGCTGATCGGTGTATGTGTGTGTGTGTGTGTGTGTGTGTGTGTGTTTGTGTGTGTGTGTGTGTGTGTGTGTGTGTGTGTGTGTGTG
>JBBIGA010079677.1:0-11695 GCA_037576975.1 Alestes dentex | reverse complement strand
CTAAAGAAAGGATGATTCTTAATCAACATTCACCAATCACTATCCACCTCAGAATCACAGTTCTGACAAACATAAACTGGCAGACCAGGTGTGCAGTCTTTGTGGGCCCACCCCTTGCACATGAGTAGCATGCGTGACAGCCTTCCCCGAAAAAAATGTGACAACCTACCCCAACTGACATTGTTAGCTCTTTTGGAGGCTAGTATTAGCCTAGCTAAGAAAAAACTTAACTGAATTGTAGCTCTCTCTTTATACTTTAAAATGGTTACAATTATTTTACTGTCAACCCATAGTGTAATGAGTTAGAAGAAATACATGAGATGCCTCAAAACTTACTTTTGCATATGAAGAACAAATAAAGTTGTCTCACCTCAAGGTTATGCTGCCTTCACCTCCACTGTCAATGTAGTTGACCTGACACTAATTACGAACATTTCTGTGTCAACGGTTTTGATCAGCGCCTTCTAATGGCTGAGATATGATGACTGTGACAACCTACCCGTGTGACAACCAACCCCGCTCTCCCCTACACTTAAATTTACCAGAAAACTCAAGGTATTAGCCTTTGTTTTATTTAATTGTCATGTTGACTGTTAATGTTACAGAGAACTTTAATAACAGTTGCTCAGTGTTGGACACCTGTGTTCCTCCGCTGCGTGTGTGACGTCATCAAACAACTAGTCGACTCGACTTCGACTTTGTTGACTGATAAGATGACCTGAAAAAATCTCAAGTCGTTAATGCCCTAGTGGTGATCATTTAAAGGATAACCGTGTCACTGTATCAGACACGGTGGTGTGGCTGAGGTTTATAAAGAGTGCCAAACTGAGAAATGTCCACCATCCAGTAAAATCAAGCCAAGAGTCGTTCTGGGGTTAGAAACTGGTCACTGATCAAGAAGCTGAAGATGGCTGTTAACAGTCTGACTACAGTCTCTAACTGTACAGCAGCAAGGTGAAGCTACAAGGCAAGTGTTTCTAATAAAGAGGCCAGTCAGGGCCGTGCTGGCAGTTGTTAACACAATAATCATACAGCATGAATCATAAACACAGCATTACACACTCAATTAGTCACTCCTGTCTTGCTACAGTTTTGCACAGTCAAATATTTTTAATGGCATTATGTCATTTCTGTCTCGGTTGAGGGATTTTAAAGGTTCAGTCACAGAGCAACATTCCCTATTGTGGTACAATCACCTGGTGAGGTCGAAGCTCAGACCAATGCAAACAAGGTGAGCTGTAGTCTCTAAATATACACACCAACTGTCTAGAACCAGGGGTGGCCCTGTGATGGTTCCTCTCCATTGATCATTAGAGTAGGGGTCATATAATCAGTCATGTAGAAACACAAGCTACTGTCAGTACTTGTTAACCAGCAATGTTCATCTATACAGCAGGTGTTTCTAATAAAATGGTCTATATGTGGAGGCCTACAAATTAATTGATAAAATAGTACTTTGTACTAGTACATGTAAAACCTGTGGGGCAGCTGGTGGCCTAGTGGTTAGGGAGTTGCCCCTGCAATCAGAAGGTTGTGGTTTCGATTTCCCATGACTGCTAGATGCACCTCTGAGGTACCCTTGAGCATGGTGCCGTTGGTGGCAGCCCCCTGCTTCACTTGGTGAATGGGTTAAACGCAGAGAAAGAATTTCACACTGTTCACACTGTGTGCTGTGGTGTGTTCACGCATGACTATAAGGGGCCACTTTACTTTTACTGCTGTACAGATAATCTGGATGTGGATAGGGCTTCTCATCTGATCACCAACTGTGCTCTGTGCTCAGGATCTCTAATTACACCCCCAAGATGAAACCCTCTCAAATCCGTCGAATGTTCAGGGCGGCTTGGAGGCTCTGGGCCCAAGTGGTGCCTTTGAAATTCAGGAGGAGAATGAGGAGAGATGCAGACATTGAGATTTCCTTCAATAACAGAGGTGTGTGCCGGTGCGTTGCCTCTTAAACTGACCTTTGATAGGCTGGTGTGTTGTATTAGTCACAGGAAACGTGTACATGAAACTTCACCTAGTGGAAACACGTTTAAGAGCCAATGCAAAATAATGAGTCAGAAGTAGTTTGCAGAGTTTACAGTATGTAAGTCTGAAGCACACAATAGTTTCTTTGTTACCTGGTATATCAAATTGAATTGTAAGTAAAATGATTCACTGAAATAAAATATTGACCAAAGCACTGACAATCAGCCCTCCTCTTGGAGTCTTTTGGTGGAATTCCAACCCAGCTCCAACCTATTCCAGTTAATCAGGGACATCTAAAGATACTGATTAGCTGGACCTGATCTTATGTAGCCCGATTCTGAAGGAGAAGGGGTCATCAGTTCCAGTCCTGGTACACCTTAGTACACTCCCAAAAAATTAACCAGGCTACCGTTAATGTTAGAGTTTCTTGAGATTTGAATAATAAGAGCAATCTGTCCATTATGTTTGGGCAATTTTTCCTTAAGGGTCAATATATTTTGGAATTTTATCTGGCCAGGTTAACTTACTTTGTTAAGTGATGACTGGTCATAATATTGGATGGGAGGGCTGACATGTGGTTACGTAATGGGTAAAAACACCTACTGAACACTCTGCTAGCTTGAACACTCACAGCTCATAGCTTGAGAACATCCTCTCAGTTACAGCAACGAAACAATGAAATGAGTTGTCTAGCAACTATTGGTTGCACATAATTGTACACATGTTGATTTGTGCAGATATAACAAGCTAACACTGTTTCGTAATATTTTACGGCAGAAACTGCATTTTATCAACTACAACATGAACAGAACATGACATGCATTACTGTGTAATGTATATGTACGCCGTACATATGCGGTATTTTAGAGTGGCCCAAAGCAGTCAATCAGGCCTACTTGTACTGACACCAGACTGAAGAGAACCAGAGCTGGACATTGTGGGTTTAAGGAAATGGCCAAATGGATAACTAATCTAGGTGCTGTTTCACTACATGTAACGTCACAGTACATTTAACACAGACAGGCATGTGAAGCTACACATTGTGCTACAGGTAAATCAGTCTCATCTTCTCCAATTCTTGTCTTATGAACATTATTGCTTTTGTCTGAGTGTGTGAAACGCCACGAGATCTCAAAAAAATATTCTGGTATGCCAGGAAAAGAACATTTGTTATGTTCCCCAGGAAACAAATTATTAAATAATAAACATTTTTCTAAATAATGTTTGAACATTCATGACCTTTTAGGACTTCTGTAGAAAGCATCTAAAGCTCTTAGCTCAATGACCTTTCAGAATTCATGCATTTTCCTTAAATCTGAGGTAAATAAAACAGTTAAAAATTAGTGTCCACTATCTGATTTGTGTTAAATGTGTTAGCTCATATGGATGGTGCGCCATTTGATGGTAAAGGGGGCATCCTGGCTCATGCATTCTTACCGGGGCCTAGTTTTGGTGGGGATGTGCACTTTGATGCTGAGGAGGACTGGACAAGCAATTCTACAGGTAATACCCACTGGACCTAAACACCTCTATGTGTGTGTTGTTATTGGTGTGTTGCTAACTGGTTGTTTCTCTTGTGGTTGTTAAGTTACTGTAGTGGTGTTCCATGTGACTGCTAGAGCATTGCAATGTCATCATGACTGGTGGTTGCTATGATTGCAATACCTAAAAAGTTAAGAAATTTGTTGAGAAACAGAAAAAAGCAACCACTAAAATCAGTAACATACTGAATTAAATGTATTTTCTGTGTTGACAAAGTGTATTCTGTTTGATTGATAGTAAAAATAATAATAATAATTTCCAAAAAAAAAGAAAAATAATTACAAACAGACACACAACAACATCAATGTATCTCATTCATGGTGAAAAATACTTACAAACACAAACCAAAGAAAGAAACACCCAACACTGTTATTTTCTGGAACTTCTGAGGATTAAAATTGGAGTTCTATCACTTCTCAGCATTGGACTTTAAAGGCCCTTTTCCAGACACATATTTTTATTATCTGTGTCCAAGCTATGAAGTGACACACAACTATGCTTGTGCTTTTTCCCGGAGGCCTTGATCTTTTTGCGGTTGCTGTTCATGAGTTTGGACATGCCCTTGGCCTTTTTCATACATCCGACCCCGGAGCAGTCATGTTCCCGGCCTATAATTTTGCACCACATGCTGAAATCCAGTTGTCTTTCCAGGATGTCAAAGATATTCAAGAACTCTATGGTATGTAAGCAAAAGCTGACACCAACGTAACACTAATGGATTAACTGAAACCAAGTGCTTCATTTTACAATAATGAAAATACATTCTTTGTTGTTAATAGGTGAATATACTTTCTTTGTTGTTTACAGGTGAGAGCTTGGTCAAACTGGATAAACCTCCTCCAAAAACACCAGATAAATGTGACCCCAGTCTTTCGTTTGATGCAGTTACAGGATTACAACAAGAGGTCATCTTTTTTAAAGACAGGTAGCATGGCCAGTAATGTGTAGCTGGCATGTTTATTCACTAGACTAAGTATTCAACAATCAATAATCAATCAATCAGTCAGGCTCTACACTGCTGCTCGCTGAAAGTGTGTTCATCGCAGGTTTATGTGGCGAACGCATCCTGACTTTAAAGAAATAAGAATCACACTCATATCAAGCTTGTGGTCGGACATTCCTACATACATAGATGCTGCTTATGAGAATGTAGCCAGTCATACTATGGTCTTTTTTAAGGGTAAGGCTGCTGTCCTTCAAGATTAACTGGAACATTTCTTTGGGACCTTTTTGTCAATAGTGTTGATTTGTACATGGTATAATGACACAGGCTCTCAGTACTGGAAAGTGAAGGCTTTGGAAGTGAAGGATGGTTATCCAAGGAACATCTCAGATTTTGGCTTCCCAGCCAGGATTAAGTCAGTCGATGCTGCCCTTCACTTCCGTGAAACTTGCCACACCGATTTCTTCACTGGGGGAGAATGTTGGAGGTGTGTTGCTTTTGATAGCATCTCTATTACAAGCATACCACATTTGGACAAAGCCAGGTCTCTTTTTCACAGTTAATTACACCCCCAAATTTTTCAGCACAAGCTGTATTTCTTCCATGTTCAGGTATGATGAAGAGCAGAGGCGAATGATGGATGGTTATCCCAAAACAATTACCGAGGAGTGGCCAGGAATCCCGTCACCCATGGATGCTTCTGTAGCTTCTGAAGGTAAGTAATATTGTTTCCCGTCACTAAATAGTTAGATTGTACCATGTTATTTTCTGAAAACACTTGACTACTTCTGCTAAAGCCTGTAACCTGTCGGTGTCTAGGATTTGTCTACTTCTTTCTGGGGAATCTCCAACTGGAGTTTGACCTCAACCTCAGGCGCGTCACGAACACCATGTCAGCAAACACATGGCTCAAATGTGGAGGAGGACAGAACATGATCAACAAGGTCATAGAGGAAGCTCGTACAGTCACATGATGTCAAGCTGCAGTTCTCTAATGGGATCTGATTACAGGCCAGATTAAAGATCCACACTACTTAAACTTGGCTTTCTTACTGTACCTGATGGATTTTGTCAATGGACACTTCTCAAGCCAGTTACCATGTCCTCGTGGTGCACAAACATCAAGCATTGAATGAAGACTGGGTTTGGGCATTTGGTGGATGTGTAACCTAAACAGTGAAGAAATACATTATTCAGATTTTCTCAGTTACAGTATCACTACTGTTCACTTAGCAACTGTTCTAATGATGAACCAAACTATGTAGCCAGGGTTCTTTATTAGCGTCCTTCCATTTAAGGTGTGATATACGATGAGCAGCATGGAAATGAGATCAGTTGTATTGCTTAAGCCACACAGTGACATCAACAGAATACAGTACATCATGACAGAAGGCAAAGGAAGATGATGAGATTTTACAGGAAAACACCATGCAAATCTGCAAACAGTCTGCAAACTATTTTGGTTGATAATTAAAACAAAACCAGACTTCTATGTTTCCTCACTCTGTTCTGTCTTCACTCATCAGACTGACAAATTAAAATGATGAAAAATGCTCTAACCAAACTACCAAATGGTTCACAGCAGTGTTTTTTTATCCAGATTTGCCACAATGTTACCATCATCTGCATTATATATAAAACTCAGAACACAGAAGTAGATTCACTACTGGTTTTGGATAGTCAATAAAATGGCTGTTTTGTCTTAATGTATATATTTAAGCGTAGTATAATGTACAATGTACTCGGGGCGTGTCTACGGGGGGGCAATGCCCGCTTGGCTTGGTGACAAGCCGTGCCCATCCTGCGAAATGCTCCGTCTGTCCAGTGAAAACTCTGGAGGAAAAAAAATGCATAGGTGGCTTTTTAAAAAGCAGACATCTTCAATCTCTGTCACACCTCTGAATGTACTCACTATATGGTTGTTTTGAAATTCTAAATGTATTTTAAAATCTCATATAAGACGGGTCCCCTGTACAAGGTATGGCATAAAATAAATGATTAATCTGGTCATTCCTAGCATGGAAGATAATCATCATAGCTGTACTCATAGTATACATAAATAACTGTCTTTTTAAAAATGTGTTGCTAAAGTTTAAATTGTTTGCCTCCGCACTGAAGGGAATTTTACCCCTAGCAGTCATCTGGAATTTCCTTCCTTATTCTTTATTAGTGAATGACTCAAGGTGTTGCTCAACCTGTTGTGCTTTATCATATAAAAGCACCAGCTAGACCCAAACAAGCATCAGTTTCTTGAATGGGAAACAACATGAAGGCTCTCTACCAGCTCTGCATTCTGGTCGGCCTGGTGATCAAGACTCACTCAGGTCCAATACCATCAACTATTGGCAAGGAGGAAGAGGCCCTGGCCAAGGTAAGAACTGCACTTACTGCATCTTGCAAACCCACCGGGTTTGACTGAGTCAGGTTTCTCACTGCAGAACATGTCCATTTCACCAGAATTACCTGAAGAATCTCTACAACATGAAGGAGGAGAGCACTCGGTCTTTCGGACGCACCATCAGTGAGATGAGTGTGAAGCTGGGTGAGATGCAGGAGTTCTTTGGGCTGAAGGTGACGGGAACTCTGGACACTGAGACGCTGGAGATGATGAAGAAGCCTCGCTGTGGGGTTCCAGATGTGGCCGCGTTTGCTGCTGCTCCTACGCAATATAAATGGAAAACAAACCAGCTGACCTACAGGTACTGAAGCAGGTGTTGGTCTTCACTAGGGGCTCTGGTTCCACTCAGTGTTTAAATCCTGCTGTAGTCTGTGTGTTGTGTATCCAGGGGCTTGGACCCCTCCACTAACTACATGTTGTAGTTTAAAGTGAATGCTAGATCGGCTTTATGTTTTTATTTCCACAGGATTGAGAACTACACTCCTGACATGTCTCAGGCTGAGGTGGAGAGCTCTATCGCGAGAGCTTTAAAAGTCTGGGCTGACGTCACTCCCCTCAGGTTCACCCGCATTTACAGTGGAGTGGCCGACATCATGATTTCTTTCGTTAACGGAGGTCAGTCTTACAGTGTTTGTCACCATTTTTTAACCATGTGTTGGTCGATGATGTACCTAGACTTTACCAAACCACATAGACTTGGCCTTGTTCCTTCATGCTAGTGAAGTGGGGAGGACACAAAGCCGTTTTTATGCTTTGCAAAAAAACAAGAAATGTGCATGGCAAGATGGCGCATGATTCTAGCTCATTATGATTCATTTGTGGAGTAGCGCCACCTAGTGAATGATGCCAATAGCAAAATTTAGCTCAAAAATATATATTTTTTTAAATTAAGGAAATATTTTCTGTTTCCAGATCATGGTGATGGTTCCCCATTTGATGGACCACAAGGTTACTTGGCTCACGCTTTCTTCCCTGGCCCTAATATTGGTGGAGACACCCATTTTGATGAAGCTGAAACCTTTACCTTTTCATCTCCTAATGGTTAGAATGGACACATTTGATCATATTTGAAACATTTACAATACACAGTACATAGCACCTATTAAACAAAACTACTGTCTATTGATGCGCTACAGGATACATCCTTTTCCTTGTGGCCGCCCATGAATTCGGACACGCTTTGGGACTTGCCCATTCCCGGGATCCCGGTGCTTTGATGTATCCGACGTACAGCTACAGAGATCTTAAGACCTATGTTCTGCCCCAAGACGATGTCAATGGAATTCAGTCTCTCTACGGTAAGATTCCGAGACGAACTGTGTTGTAAAGTGATTAACTGAACCTGCAAATGCATTTTTTTCCAGTAACTGATTAATGAAGGAACATTCGTCTAACAGGACCAAACCCCGATGAAAACGTCATCCCGGTCCCCACACATCCAGTCACCCCTGATGTCTGTGACCCTAACCTGGTCCTGGATGCAGTGACGATGCTGCGAGGAGAGATTATCTTCTTCAAGAACAGGTATACTGAGTGGCAGTACATTACCCTCCCTACCTCTCAGAAATGCTTGATATTTGACCATCTGACACTGAGGTCTGTTTTTCAGCCTCTTCTGGCGCACTCAGCCATTTAGTTACAAGACTGAACAACATCTGATCAAGAGCTTCTGGCCCAGAGCTCCGGAAAACATTGATGCTGCTTATGAGAACCCATCTGATGATTTGGTGTATGTCTTTAAAGGTAAGAAAGGTCCATAATTCAGCAGAACATTACCTGATGTGTTATGAGGACTTTTCACTTAAACCAGTAAATCAGTAAAACATGCCATTTGCCCAGGGGTGGCTAAACTTCTGGATACTGTATATTTTGAACATTCTTCTGGCAAAAAAGTAGTAAAGAAAAATCAGCGACAGAATAACTGCACTGTTATCAGGTCATATTATTAGTTTTTAGAAAATTAAAGGTCCAACGGCTGTATGAAGACTGATATGTAATACATAGCCAATGAATACCTAATGTGGGTGCCTGGTGTTGATCCTCAGGTCAGAAAGTCTGGGCCTTCTATGGTTATGAAGTTGCAAAGGGGTATCCCAGGACCCTCCGCAGCATGGGCCTGCCTGCCAAGGTGAAGAAGATCAGCGCTGCCCTCTACGACCAGAAAACTGGAAAAACACTCCTCTTTGTTGATGATCGTTACTACAGGTAAGAAACACCCGAGTGATCACTGAAGGCAATAGAAGAACAGGCAGAACACTCAGATGGTACTAACTGAAGAAATCATTTTACAGCTTTGAGAGCACAAAGGAGATGGAAAAGGGTTTCCCTAAACGAGTGGATGACGGCTTTCCAGGAATGACCGGGAAAGTTACAGCAGCTTTCCAGTACAGAGGTCAGTACAGAAATGAACTAATAATATGACACAGCAAACTGGAATAAATTAACTCTTAGAACACAGAGTGTATTAGTAAAATCTCTGATTTCAACAAACAAAAATGGTCTAAAACTGGGGTTTGTTGTCTTACACGCTCGCTGTTTGCTGCTCTTTCTCTTGGCCGCTCTCTGGAGCCCCTCCCACGTTTTCCCCACCTACTTGTGGGCGGAGACTGTTTGTTTCTAAGACCAAAATATAAATAAATTGGGCGTTTTTGTCCTTTATAGACATTTGTGTGTGAGGCCATTTTTAAAACTGCAGTAGTGATTATAATTATTACATATTTTTTTGTAATTTCAATAACTGGTTCTACGCAAAATAGGAACTAAAAACAAAGCTCTTCATGGTGTCTGACAGCTCGAACACCTACACAAACCAGGGGAACTTCCATATAAGGAGTGGTTTTGCCGTACGATGACAATTAACTATTTGTTGCGCTTCAGGCACGGATCCGTGCTGCTCACGTTCTAAGGGTTAAAACAGCTGTCTGATAAATTCTAACATCATTTACTAATTTTAATTCTAACATGTCTTTCAGGTTTCACCTACCTCTTCAGTGGCTCAAACATGTTTGAGTTTGGCTATGGAAGGCTCTTCCGTGTGCTAAACAACAACTACTTCTTGCCGTGTCTGATGTAGATGCCAAGCAGGCAGTGGCACACCAGAAATGATGGAGTTAATTACATGATAAATTATCCTGTATTTTATTAATTTAAAGTGTGTTTAACTTATTTCAAACAGTTTTGCTCTTTCACATGTTCCTTTATGTATTTTCTTATCGCTGTCATTTCTGGTTCTTTGAAAACTGTTTCTTTGAAGCATTTCAGTTTTAATAAAATTTTCTTAATAAAATGTTCTTGATAAATTTAATAAAATGTAGTAAAATATTTTAGTGTGTCACTGGAAACTACAGGTACTGGTAAAAAAGAAACTAACTGAAAGGGAATTAAATAAACAGAAACTGTGGTGGAACAAACAAACATGAACTCAAGGGGGACAAAAACACAGAGCGAGAAGAAAAAAGCAAAAACATAACAGTGACAATAACTGACTGTCAGTTAGTTAGTTAGTTATATGTGTATATAACAGTGGCATAAGTGCCAGTTTATGAGGAGCCTGGTTACTTTCTATTCCTCTTATTATACCAAAAATTTCCAAAACTGAAAGTTCTAGTACCAAAGGGCCCTTACTGCATGGGGAAAAGGAGACTAAACAGTTAAAATATTAATAAAACAATTTTCCAATTTTTCACACAGGAATTTTCTTTCTTGGACAGCAGAAGACCTACACTGAAAACGAATATAATAAAAATGAATAATTTCTGAATAATTTAGTTATGCACAAATACCCCTTTGTTTTTAATTTGCCCTCTAGTGTCTGATCAATCCTGAAGACATCAAGAGGCAGTTCTCTGTATGAGAAGTCGTCTGATGGTGTTCCTGTGTTGATAGGAACTCTTTACAATAACAGTGACAATAACTGTTATAAATACACACACACACATGCACTAACAGTCAAAAGTTTTAGAACACCCCAGTGTTTCAAGCTTTTTTATTGAAATTCAAACAGTTCAAGTCCAATGAACAGCATGAAATGGTACAAAGGACAGTGCTGAACTGCGAGAGGTTTAAAAATGGTAAAGTTACCCAGAAGTGGGACATAATTCTGTAGCTCCATGCAGTACCTCTGGTATGTGCCGAGTTGGTCGTGTTCGTCCTACAGCAAGAGTGACCCAAAACATAAGTCCAAGCTCTGCCAGAACTACCTTAGAAAAAATAACAAGATGGTGAGCTGGAAAACATGGAGCGGCCAGAAGTACCCAGACTTAAACCCCATCTAGCTGCTTTAGGATGAACTGGACAGAAGAGTGAAAGCAAAACAACCTATAAATGCCGCAACTTATGGGAACTGCAGCAACATAGTTGGGAAGAACTTTCTGCAGAATGAACAATGAGACATTGATCCGCTTGAATTTCAATACAAAAAACGTTTAAATTGGGGTGTTCTAAAACTTTTGACCAGTAGTATATATTAGGGCATTAACGACTTCAGATTTGTTCAAGTCGGTCATCAAAGTCGAAGTCGAGGCGACTAGTCGTGATGACGTCATCACACACGCAGCGGAGGAACGCAGGTGTCCAACATTGAGCAAAGTTCTCATTACATTAACAGTCAACATGATAATTTTAAAAAAAACAAAACAAAGGCGGATACCTTGAATTTTCTGGTAAATTTAAGTGTACAACCGAAAGTGGCAGCGCCACTCAGCGTCCTCTGGACTGGACGACTCTCTGCAGTGCTAGCGTTAGCCATGTTAGCTAGCGATGCCGTTTCAGACGCCGTGCAGAACGCCGGTACTGTTACTGTACTTTAACACCGACTTGCAGGTTGTGCAGGTCATCGTGCT
>JBBIGA010079639.1:0-11697 GCA_037576975.1 Alestes dentex | reverse complement strand
GAAGGTGTGTAGATGTATGATGGTGTGTGTGAAGGTGTGTAGATGTATGATGGTGTGTGTGAGGGTGTGTAGATGTACGATTATGACAGCTATTGAATCATAAGTTAATATGGAAGTTATTGTAGAAGAAAAAACGTGTATTAACAGAACAATATAACTCCATTTCATCTTGCATTTTTATAGTCTGTAGATGTAGGTCTACTGTGAGATGGTCTTCCTAAATGTCTGACATTGTCAGAGAACAATCGAAGGTTATCTTTGATTGCAAAACAGTGATGGTGGCAGTCTTTGAACCTCACAGTAAAACGTAGGACCACTGTTTAGGAGCCACGACTGAAGAAATTGCCACAATTGTTTCACGATAATCATCTTTCGTCTGGGACAGTCCAAAATCATACAGAGTGTACCAGGGATTAACAGAGTTTGTAGCACGTCTGGCAATGTCTCTTCAGCAGCAAGGAAACTGACTTAAACAGTTTTCTGGCGTTCCTGCCCTCCTCTACATCATGGAGGGCTTTGAAGGCCTCTGAACTGTCTTGATTCACCACACTGCTGAAACAGAGCTCCGTCCAGTTTTTCGCCTACCTGAACACACCTTGCTATCATGACACCCTATCTTTTTAAATTTTTACTTTTAAAAAGTAATCTAATGTCATAATCCTGAATGTGTATGTTTGCTCTGCTCAGTGTACATTCACTTTGAGTGGTGGCTGCTCAGCTTGTTTTTATATAAAAAAAATAAATAATTCTATTCCTGTAAAGCACATTGAATGACCTTTTGTAACTGAAAATGTGATATATAAACTACTTGACTTAGAACCGTCTGATACATCAATACATTTCAAATAAATCATTATTGCAGCTTTATGTCTGTTTGTGAGACGAGTAGGGAGTGAAGGGCACATTCTGAATGCTTTAACAATGTTAACACACCACCTATATGTGTCTAATTAAAAATAAAAAAATCGAGGTAAATTAGTTTTTTATGGGACATTTAATACGAATGAGCAGAGGCTGCTGAGGAGAAACAACTCAAAACTCAAAGGAAATTTTTTTAGACATGTTTTTGGGGAAATAGTTTGAGCTAATATGTAAACATTGTTCCGTTTCAAAGCATTCACTGAGCAATAAATACAGCCCATGTTTTTAAACCTGGTTGCAAAAACAGCCTGCTTTGAATGCACTGCTTTTGTGGTGTCACAAAAACAATCTAGATTAGATCTGACCATTCATCCTGCAGCAAATTAGCCTGCACATTTACAACAAAGTGTTTCAGCCTGAACAGCCATTCAGAACGGAGACCATTCACATCAGTCTTAAAGGCACAGGAACAAAAAACATCCTGTTTAGTTGCAAGAAGTAAAGAGAGGTTGTAAACAGCCATGTACAAAATAACTATGACCTTTTGGTACACAAGCGCACACGTGTCGTAAGTGAAGTCTCACACAGTGGACTGCAGTGACAGTCTTTCTCCAGCAGGTGTCGACTGTCCCTCAGTGATGCGAGGAGGTTAAGTAGAGTTCCGGGGTGCAGGACGGTGAAGCTTGTTTTTATTAAGAAAAATGATAAACAGACATTAATGTAGGATTTTTTTTTTCACATAGGACTACAACAAGAAGACATTGTACCATGTTGTTTCAGGAAGATTATATTAGTGAATAATGAGGGCACTGGAAAGTCAGCAATTCGGTTTGTTAGAAAAAGTTAGAAAAAGTTGATATTCATTCGATATATGATACATATAATCATCTTCTATTGCCCACGGCCACCTTTCTTCACAAAGTAGAAAATGCTGTCGTCTGGTCTCAGCCTTCCATGAACTCCTCCTCTGAACACAAGCAGGCTGGCCCAGTCTAGACAGCCGGGGATTTTGGGTAATTGTGAGGGATAAACATGCTTCAGGCAAACAGACAAGAAAAAGAGCGCCATCCATAAACAGAGGAAGTCCTTGGGCAATCGGTAGCGCTGAAATATGCTGACCCACTCAAAAGTGAGTGGGAAAGAGATCGTCGATAGATTGACTGTGAATAAAGATTTTGGGGCATTCTCTGCACTGTTAAGGTCCAACATTAAAATTAGGGCCCTTATGACCAAACTAGTTGAGGCACTGCTGCAATTTGAAGATGTTACAATTACGTTAATTATTTGCTATTCGGTTGTGGATTAACAGACCTTGTGATCTGAATATGTTACATTCATCCAGGTTCATGCGTGACTCAGTGGAAGGAGAGGACATCAGGACGTCAGAGATTATTTATGGGATTCGTTATGTATAATTAGTTCATTGTAAAAGTAATAGAGTGAATGGACATGAGCCATTAGATCAGCACTACAGTGATGAAATTTTAGCTTCTCAGAGCAGCAGCTGTTAATTAATACTCATCATGGGCCGATGACAAAGGAAATGCCAAGAGTAAGTAGGGGTAATCAGACTGGCGAGTGTGTGATGATGACAGTCATAAGTGAATACCAACTGTGAAAAGATTAATACATCCAATCAATCCAATGCTGTAACATAATAGAACACACACACATGCACATGTATATACACATATATACACACACACACACACACACACACACACACACACATATATATATATATATATATATATATATATATATATTTCAATTTGTATAGTTCACCTTTCATGCTTAACATTGTTTTTAATTTTTGCTGCTCTTGCCTCTGCCCTGTCCACTTTCCGCCATGATAATGCAAATTTCCCACTTGTGGGACTAATAAAGGTTTATCTTATCTTAAATGTCTGCTAGCACCCTTATAGGATATCTAATAGTATGTTAGCACTAAATTCATGCTGCTGCATGGGAACATTTTGTGGCTGTTCACTGATATTTGAATCTGGTGAAACCTTGTATGTATGAGATAAACCTGGTTTATCTGCTCCAGTTCACAGTCAGTGACGTTTCTAGAATTTCCAGGAGACCAAGACGGGGTTGATTCCCATCGCTTCCAAAATGATTGACTAATCTTACAAGTTAGACCTTCAGCCCAGCTCCTTAAGGCCTAACCAATGGGAGGACTCGCTTAGAACTTACCAATTTTTAGAACTCACCAGTTTTCTATGGGCAGTTTCATGGTCGAAGAGGTCCAATTTCGCTGCATGTAACAGTGTAGTGACAAATAAAGGCTTATCATCATCATCATCATCATCATCATCAAGATTTTAAACCAAAACTTTACAATGAAGTAAGTGGTAGCTCAACGCTTGCACCAAAAATGACGAACCATCAAGCTTTGTCTGGGGGCTTTAAAGGCTCTGAGGGTTTCCCAGTGAGATTTATACAGTATATATAAATTAATTTGGATTAACAAACTTGAGCCGGCTCATCGTGTCTGGCATAAAAAGTCCATTAATGGCCAAAGCCCATTAACAATCGTCTACAATGACTATGAAACCAAATGCCGTACAGGAAATGAAGGGAAATGAAGGGAAATGAAGGGAAAAAGTGCAGAGATTAGGGCTGATTGAGGGGTAAGACTACCGAATTCTCTCCTTACTTTTTCTAAATTTGCCCCTTAAATAACAGAACCTCCCGAACGAACACCTTAAATTTAAGATGAAGGGGTTTCACACTCATGCCTTAAATCTAATTTTAAGGTAAAATGAGGGCGTCGGTTTCACAAATGAAGGGGTTTGGTGTATTTTCAGGGGTGGATGATGGTAGAGTTAAGTACACTGCGTTTGGCGGCGATGACTCCCAGCAGGCCTGTTCACCCGGCGGTGTTGAAGTCCGCCTCGCCAGAGGAGGCGGGGCCTCAGCCACTCAGGAGCAGGCAGAAGGCAGGTTGCCATAGCTACTGTTACCATGGCGACGCGAGCACGCAACAACGCGGCCGCTGCGGCGAGCAGCCCCGCCGGCTCTGCTGCTTGGGAGCAAAACACATACCATTATGAAGCCCTTTGTCATATTCCACGGGCTGCGAACTGGAATGGAATCAGCTCGCGACTCCAGACTCCAACCTCTCAATAGGGAATGTACATGTAATCCCTCATGCTGCTCCTATGCACTGGGGGGGGGGTCCAGGGCTATTGGGGTTTTTTTACCAGTCACAAGTCTTTGTGTGGAATCCTCAGCCCTGTTTGTTTAGCTCAAAACCCTCTATTCACATCATTTTGGAAGCAAAATTGCTCTGATTCGATGTTCTAGACCAGGGTTTCCCACACGTAGGCCCTGCGTTTTTACGAATGTTCTGCACAGTTCATTCTTTGAGATCGAACAGAGTGGCCTCGTCACGAAACGGCCTAGTGTAGAAGCTCAGATTTCTTTACAGTGGAGGTGAATGGAACCAGACGTCTCCAAAACAACTACAACCGTTTTATTCGCCATCAGCCCACCAGTGAGACTCCGTGTGTCTTCTGAGTGTTTCTGGTGGTGAAATAGTGGGAAAACAGAACTAAATAATTTATTATGGGACTGTTTTTGTCTCACAGTTGTTTTTTTTTTCCATTCTGATATTCACATTCATGACTATTCATAACCACATGTTATAACTGTCTGTGAGGGAGCTTTCTGAGTCAGACATCAGGTTCCGTTCACTGACACGGTTAACAATTGGTCATGATGATTGAGTTATGTGAGAATTCTGAAAAAATAGTTTTCTCCCTTAAACAGGGCTACAATGGTGTCAGAATACAGTAACACATTTCAGTGGCAATGTGGGTGGAGATTTCAGAGTCAGCATTTCTTATATCGTTCATCTCTCTCTCTCTCTCTCTCTCTCTCTCTCTCTCTCTCTCTCTCCTTGAGAGGTCAGCAGTGGACAAGGGTAAACCCTTATCCTCATGTTATGTGGTTCCGACTGTGTATCTGTTTATCTGTTTGGGGGGGGGGCGATATGGGTGTGCCCAAATATACACACACACACACACACACACACACACACACACACACAGTACACTGACAGCCGGCACCCTCCTCAATCCAGCTCAGCTTTTTCTGTGATGTGCAGAAGCTCAGAGCGACACTGGGAGCTGAGAAACCCCAACCAGTCGCAGAGATACTGAGATAAAGGCCCTCCTGTCCTTTCACACCCGTATGACAGGCTGCTTTATTATAAGGCTGAATTATTAATGCTGTGTATGCGTGTGTGTTGAGTTACTGCTGTTTTTGCATCTATAGAGCTCTCTCCTCACCTCTCCAAACACACACACACACACACACACACACACAAACACACACACACACACAGAGAAGGTAGGAATTAAACAGGAATCACTCCACCAAGAAGGTTTAAAGCTGGTAGTTCAAATTTACAGTCCCCTCAGGCCCTCTGACTTCAAACCTGCAGAACCAAATCATCAGTTTTGCCTCAGACTCTGTCCGGCTGGCTTGCTTTTGAGGTTCCCAGCACTAGCCACAGCATGGTGTAGTTTTATATGAGTCTGCACGCTTAAATATTTCAGAATCTTCCCATTCACACCTCTGCGTTTGCGCTGGCAGGGAAGAAACGATTGCGTCTCGGCCTAAATCAGAATATGTAATGACTGCAAGACACAGAGACAGAGACAAGAACAATGTAAAATATAAAGTCTAAATAAAATCCAAATAAATAATCTGTAGAAAAAAAGAAACTCAGTATGAAAAAAAATACTGTTAAATACAGAAATGCTGGTAAGGAAGAACATTGAAAAGTTCATGCCATCATGTTTCATTCAAGAATTTTGCCGGCCGTTAAACCAGCGTCTCGCGTTTGCTGATCAGTAACCACACAAATTTAAGTTGGTCATGCTAAACGCTCTGTGATTGGCTGGTTGGCTGATTTTAGTCAATGTTCTCGAATGCTCTGGTTTAGGAAACGGCAGTGGAACTGGGTTGTACTCCCGCCCCAGTGAAGTACTTTGCTTCCTGCTTTCTGCTGCTTTCTGATTGTTCCCCCTGAGTATACACTGCCCTTTTTCCTGCTGCTGTGTTTCAGGCTGCCCACTGTGCCTCCTGTGCCCACTAGTGGATATAATAGTTGAATAGTCTGTGCAAACCTTTCTGGGTACTAGTATGTAAAAGTGTAAATGCATTTAAACAGTTCGGCAACTGATCTTCTAACTCCACCTATCACTACAAAACATGGTGTACTTAAAATGTGCTGAACCCCACCTTAATTTACCCCTGAAATTACACCAAACCCCTTCATTTGAATTAAGTGGCTGTTAAAATTTGTGAACCAATCCCTTAATTTTACCTTAAAATGAGATATAAGGCATGAGTGTGAAACCCCCTAATTTAATTCAGGAGGTTCTATTATCTACGGGGCAAATTTTTAAAAGTAAGGGGAAAATTCAGTAGTTTTACCCCTTAATCAGCCTTAATCTGTGCACTTACCCTTAAAATTTCCTTCATTTCCTGTACAGGGGAAAATTCAATTAATTTAATTTAACGGGGTCAAATTAAGGCGTTTGGTTTGATAGTGTATAAAAGTGGACCAAAATGTGGACAATGTTCTGAACTGTGTCCTCTGTGGAAATGTACTATTCCTTTAAATCTTGCTGGGGATGTAGCAGATCTAAACACCACCACAGCCAGCTGGATTCTTTGTGAAGGAAGGAATGGTGCCAAGGGTGTCAGAGTGGAGCTGGGTGACCACTGCCTGGACAAACAACCCCCAACAATAGAACAGGGTGCTGAGCTCATTATCCAACAGACTGATCCCACATATGCTCCTAAGGAGTCACATTTCTTGCACATCCCAGTAGTGGAGAGTGTGACGCCAGCCTTGCCTCACTTTCGGTCATATTTACATGACATTGCTGTTAAACCCATGGTAATTTCCTATGGGAATTTCAGTGTTGTCGTAATGGAAAGCAACAGTTGCCGTTCGATTTCTATACAGGTGTATTCTTTACTTTGCATGTTGGAGTAAATCTGTAAAGCCTAACACTGGACCTTGATGGAGAAACCTGCCAGCTTGTGACCCATTGGACCACTTACTTAATTTCTGGGCCTAAATACAAATGCTGTAGAAACATTTCACATGGTAGGTTGCATGTACTCCAGAGTTTTGTTCCACAATCCACCTGCCGTTGCCATAAATGACCCATATGAGCAGTAACTGGGCCATGGCTGGCCCAGAATGTTCTACTGTCTGTGTAGCTTTATACCAAGCAAAAGTTTGGGTCCGGTGTTCACTAAGAAACCAATTGCCTTAATTTTACCCCTTAAAATGACCTTCATTTAGGAAATGAGGGAAAATGAAGGGAAAAAGTGCACAGATTAAGGTGAATAAGGGGTAAAACTTTTGAATTTTCTCCTCACTTTTTCAAATTTGCCCCTTAAATAATAGAACCTCCTGAATGGACCCCTTCAATTTAAGATTACGGGGTTTCACACTCATGCCTTAAATCTAATTTGAAGGTAAAATTAAAGGGGCGGTTTCACAAATTAACAGCCTCTTAATTCAAATGAAGGGGGTTGGTGTATTTTCAGGGGTAAATTAAGGTAGAATTAAGCAACAAAGGACAATGACCAGTAACTGTAGATTAATATCCGTCATGCTTTCGTGGATGGGTGGCCTGGATTTCACTGGCAATTTAATGATCGTGATTGGTCAGAGCAGTCCCAGCATTCTCATGGGAAATATCTGTGTGCTGGTCAGTCCGCTTGCATAATGCTAATGGAAATCTCTGGAACTGACTGATGATTTGCATGCCGTGACCTTTTGCAGTGTCATATTGCAGAATTGAGTGATAAATTGGGTATTGCCAATCACATCCATTCTTCAGGGCCACTAATCTGACTTGAGTGTAATTAGTTAGGCCAGTTCAGTTCAGGTTTATCAATACGGTTCATTTAAAAATGGATATTAAACCAAGGAAGAAATATGGAGAAAGAAAACTATGTGGGTTGACGTAACCCCAGAGGAACAGTTTTCTGTTCACAACAGTCTTTTCTTTAATCATCTTATTTGGAGATTGGTGAAGTCTGGCTTGTTTCTCTTAAACCCCTCTTTAGGAGAAATAAGGAGCGAAAAGAAGAAAATCTAATTAGGACAGAAGTTCTTGTGCTGTTCTCATCGGTTCTCAGTTTCTTCTCTTTAACCTTATGGATCAAAACTGTCCGACTTTGGGAGTCGAGACTTGAATTTGATCACTAAGACAAATTTCAGCTGTGGTACAGAGTCATAAGAAAAACAAGTGTTCTTCTGGGTCCTCTGGTTGATCTGAATATCTGATGATCTGAGAGGATTAAAAATCAGAGCAGTGAGAGAAAAGAAATTTCATTTTAAGATCTTGAACTGGTATCAGGCTTAGAGGAAGATTAGAGGATGCTCTTTCTCAGGAACTGAATTTAAGAAGTGGGAGAAAATGGTCAGAATCTCATATTGATGTTAATCTTATTCAATTTTGTTTAAGAGAAATAGGACAAAGATCCGGATTTAATGTTCTGACCAAACTCAACATCTTATGGTTACTGTACTACATTAACCACAAATAAGTCTTTTGCTCGAAATTTACACCAAGAATGCTAACAGTGCTAAGAGTCTGTTTTCACCTTATTTCTAGTGTAGCCCAAGCTTATTTCACTTTGTTTAACTGAAAACTCAAAATAGCTCCAAACATGTTTGTACACGGAAGATTGAATTGTACTGAATCTAAACTTAAACTAAATTTAAAAGTATTATTAGTGCTTTCTTCTGCTACGTAGCGCGGCTAGCCAGGTGCAGGAGTCTGAAATTCGGACTGACCCCAGGACTGTTCAGCAAAATCTGTGCGATATTAAAGCTCATGTTGCTCAGTAAACTTCCTAACACGTTGCTTTCCATTAGATCTGATCTGTTTATGCAATATACAGAGTATATTTTTCTCTTTCCGTCTTTAGTTACATCATGTCCTGAAGCCCTGATCCAGATGAACGTAGCCCGTGGACAAAGACGCGCCCATTCGCTAGTTCAGTTCTGCCGGGGTGAAGTGGGTTATGCAATGGTCTGGAGAGTCCGCTGGTTTAGTGATGAAGAGGTCGCTGGTTTAGTGATGAATGATGTGTGTGTGTGTGTGTGTGTGTGTGTGTGTGTGTCTGTGTGTCTGTGTGTGTCGTGTCTCAGTGTCCTCTCAAAGTGGGCTAATGAACAGCAGCCTAAAAGCGGAAACAGGGTCCCAGATTAAACCCAGCAGACATGATCCAGTGGAGATGGAATTGTTTCATAACATGTTGATAAAACTTTTTTACACACACTTTCATTAAAAGAAGCAGATTTTAAAAAAAGCGGTTGTCTTTTTTTTTTACTAAGCATATCTGGTCCGCTGAAACATTTTGCTGCAAGGCTCGACCAGTTAATGAGCTGTGGACACAGCATGCCGCTAACTGCCTGTGTAAATCATAACATTTTTACCTCAGAAAACCCTACATAAATATAGTATTTAGATTTGGGGGACTGAATCTGGGTCTCCAGGTACCCGTGACCCTAGTACGCATTAAGCGGTTACAGAAATATCTCAGATGTCCATGTCCAGAAACTTAAACAGGTCCAAACAAACAACAAAACCTGACTTCCAGTTCGTTCCAGATGGATTAGCATTAGGCTAGTAAAGCAGGCTCGTTGAGCGTCCTGCTCAAATGCCAAAATGTCCAGCATAACAAAATTTCACTGACATGTGGTCCTTTTATGATCTCTTTCAGATGATAATTTGTTGTTGATTACAGTCCTGTTTTAACTTGTGGCACGCTCCATTTAGCAGTTAGCATTTAACAGTGGTGCTGTTGTGTGTTTTCAGGTTTTATGACATTGCACTGCATTGAGATTCACTACTATTTTCCACTACATGAGGTTGAACAAGCCTGGTTATCAACAGGTATCACTAACATTGTCTGGGAATGGCTAACCTGACTAGAACCCAGCTTTCCTTGTTGTGCTGGAACCCTGGAAATTTGGGCATGACATCATTACTAGCTCTGACTTCCCAAAATCACTATAGTCAGTTAGCAGACTCGTAAAAACTGCAGATTCCACACTGACATACCTTTTAAAATAAACCCAAAATACATAAAATAGTAGCAGTAGCAGCCTGAATCTGGTCCATTTTTACACATAGCTTAGCATCTATGTGGTTTGAGGCTAGTGTGATGATATAGGTTTACAGAGAGTGTGATTCTAATTAGAGGGCTATAAGCTTAATTTGGGAATGCTTTCATTCTGTCACGTCTGGCAGTGCTCGGGGAGAGTGAGGCGAGGCACAAATGCAGGTTCTTTTAGATGGTTTAATACATAAAGACACAGACGCTACAGAAACAAACTAAAAGGCACGAGGGCCTAACTGGAAAAACCCCAAACAGTAACATACATGAGGAAGGGGTAGCGTGAGGGTTAAGCCACAACTGAAACTCAAACTCAAAGAATTTAAATACAAAACACTCTCAGACTAGAACCAATCATGAAGCCCAATCAATTAAACTAATACACAGAACAGGTGACACAGTGACACAAGACACAAACATCCTCTTATTTCAAAATAAAAGACCCAGTAAACAAGACCCCAGCCCTAACACATATCTGCTGGCAGCTAACTGTGACGCAAAGCTAAAGTATTTTATTCACTTTACTGCATTTCTAACATGAACGTGAATGTCATATATTGTGTGACAGTGCTACGCACATCCTCTTTTGAATGTTTGGATGAAAAACATGGGATATTATCATTGGGCCACATCGGTACATCCCAACTTCTGTTACCTGTTACCTTGTAGATCCGCAGCTAAACTAAAGAAGGAGGCCAGACAGGTCTCGGTTGATGGGCTGTGTTAGGAAAAGGGGAAGAACGTGTTCTTTTATTTGCCAGAAGTTCCCATGAGGAGCGGCAGTCCCGAGTGTTTCGTGATGGTTGCTGTGTAAACACCGAACTC
Source organism: Alestes dentex (assembly GCA_037576975.1). Lineage (NCBI taxonomy): Eukaryota > Metazoa > Chordata > Actinopteri > Characiformes > Alestidae > Alestes > Alestes dentex. The sequence continues at coordinate 843 of JBBIGA010079639.1, read as the reverse complement.
TGCCGACTGATTTCTTCTGAAGAGGAAAAGCCTGCGGTGCTCAGTTTGACTATTCAAACACGCTGTACTGCCACTTTGTTTAACCCTGGCCATCATGTCAACAGTGTCCGGTTACACCGGTGACTCAGCGCCGGGGGCATCCTGCTGCCGGCTGTTTGCTCTCAGCTTTCTGAGGCCACAAGACTGAACATTCTGCATCTTCAGAGTGTGGCCATTCTCTTTACTACAGGGAACGAGGGAGACCCGGGTTGCCAGATTGGTAAAGTCTGGGATATTAATGCGACTTGCGTTGAGTTGAGCTCAAACGGAAACAAATAATGTAAATGTTTATTTTAGTAGTGAATAATAATGCCAGTATGCAATTATAAATAATAATTTTATTATTGTTGTTATGATTAATATTTGAGATGGTGAATCAAAATTTGTAGAAAGGTGTACATGAGAGGTAATTGACAATATTCATACATGCCGTGGCGGTGGGGGTGTTGGATCCAAAAAGGCCTCATGGCACTCATCTGAACTGATATTCTAGGTACGTCCTATTAGAATGAAGTGGGTGGAGAAGTGGGCGGGGCCTACAACAAACAAGACCTACACCAAACAAATTTAAGAAATGCTGACAATATTTCTTTTCATTTCCAAATAAAAATATTGTTTTTTAAGCATCATTTTAAAGGAAATGACAAAACATGCAGCGTTTACAGAACTTGAATCATTCAAAGAAAATAAATCTCTCGTTTACTCTTAAACAAAATGGCAATAATTGCCTTTGATGAACTTCTAGTAGTGTTTTACCATCCAACTGGTCTCACTGTGAGAGGAGAGTGTCGATTACAGCAGTGT
>JBBIGA010079618.1:0-11697 GCA_037576975.1 Alestes dentex | reverse complement strand
CAGCCCTCCAAAACTCTGTAAAATGCAGCAGGCTGCAGATTTCCAACCTCCACAGTCCACAGGTCCGGTGAGAAGGCTTTCGCACAAACTTTCGCTTTGTAGATGAGCAAGTCCATGTCCACCATCCTCCTTGGGTAGATACAAAAGACTCTGAGGTACCCAGTGTAACTTATCCCAGAAGAAATCAACCAGAATGGACTGAATCTTCGGCAGCAGGTTTGGCGGAGGATCAACACAGGCTAGCATGTGCCAGAGACAGGAAGCTAACAGGTTGTTTATAATGAGCACACGCCCCTTGTAGGAAGTTATACTACGCAAAAATTTCCATTTCTCAAAACAACCCTTCACTTTCTCAACCGCCCCTTCAAAATTTTTTTGAACAAACATTTCATCTCCCAGAACAACACCCAGGTATTTAAACCCACCCCTATTCCAAGATAGTCCATCTGGGAGAGATGGTTCACCATTCAACCATCCTCCAACCAGTACAGCAGTGCTCTTCAACCAGTTCACTTTTGCAGATGAAACCTGCCTAAAATCATTAAAAATGTTCAACATTGAATCAATGTCTCGCTTCCCATTGACAAGTATGGCTACATCATCGGCATAAGCCGACAACTTAAAGAATTTATCACAGCTAGGGATCTTCACCCCGATTAGCTCTCTCCTCAACCGTACCAATAGAGGCTCTATAGCTGACAAGGGACATCCTTGCCAGATCCCTCTACGGACTGCAAAAGGAGCACACAAGTCACCGTTAACTTTAAGCATACTTTCAATGTCACAGTATAACACTTTAATCATGCGAATAAAATGTGAGTTGAAACCAAAGGCTGATAAAGTATTCCACAAGTACATGTGTTCAACTCGATCAAAAGCTTTCTCTTGATCAATAGAGGCTATGCCAAAATCAAGATTAAAAAGTTTACCAATATCTAAAACATCTCTGACTAAAGAGATATTGTCCAAAATTTGCCTGCCCGGCACACAGTAAGTCTGGTCAGGATGGATTACCTGCTCCAAAACCTCACAGAGTCTGTTAGCCAACGCCCTCGAGAGCAATTTATACTCAGCACAGAGGACTGACACCGGCCTCCACGACCTTATATCCGTCAGGTCCCCCTTCTTAGGCAACAGAGTGAGCACTGCTCTCCGGCAGCTCAGTGGCAGGCGACCCCTGGCGAGACTGTCCCTCAGAACAGTCAGCACATCTGCGCCCAACTCTGGCCAGAAGGACTTATAAAAGTCCACAGGCAGGCCATCCACTCCAGGGGCCTTTCCACTCTCCATACTCTGAAGAGCTCTCTCCAGCTCCTCTAGGGTCAACATCCTTCCAAGGGCTGCATTCTCCTCTTCAGATACTTGAGGTAAATTGTCAAGAAAGGCCCTGTCAGTCCCCTGTGTTGTGATCCCACAACTAAACAGCTCCTTATAGAAGCCAACCGCTCTCGTGCGTATTGCTGCAGCATCTGATAAAATGGTCCCATCTTCAGATCTCAGCGCATGAATAAACTTCCTCTGACCACTTTTTACTTCCAGGTTAAAAAAGAATTTTGACGGTACATCCATTGACTCCACACTTTGAAAGCGTGACCTAACCAGAGCTCCCTGTGCCCTCAAACCTAATAGATCAGCCAATGTTTTCTTCTTTTCTTTGAGACGCTCAATTGATGCCCCATTCTCAGTTTGAGCTGCCAATTCTTGAGCCTTATCTCACCTGTGACATTGGCCGTATACCCTTGACACAGCTGTTTTATACACACTTTGGCACAGTCCCACCATTGTGCCACAGACTTATAACATGATTTAGTTTTTCTAAAATCATTCCAAAAAACTTTAAACACATCTCTAAAATGTGCATCCTCCAGCAAGTTGGTGTTAAAATGCCAATAGGCACTTTTTGGCTTCACAGACTTCAAAACTAAAGAGCAAAAAAACAAACTATGATCAGAGAAGCCCACTGGACATATAGAACATTCTTTGAATAAATTAAGGTGATGATTAAAACCATAAAAGCGGTCAAGCCTTGCCAAGGGCAAACAATTATTATATGAATGAACCCAAGTGTACTGTTTTTGCCCATTGTGAAGACTTCTCCAGATATCACTCAGGTCATTTGAGTTTATTATCTCTATCAGCCGCCTGCGAGAGGGCATGTGCGGCTCAACATGATTCCTGTCAACTTTTTTTTCAGTACAATTAAAATCGCCACCCAGGACCAACACATTTTCAGAATCACACTTTCGTATTTCACTGCCCATCGTGTCTAAAAACACCATTCTTTCTGTTGCCTTTGTGGGAACATAGATGCACATAAACACAAAAAAAAATTGCCAAACTGGGCTCTGACTTTCAACAGCCTTCCTTTTACAACTTCCTCAATATGATAAGACACTGGAACAAAGGTCTTGGAAAACAAAACTCCCGTGCCCATTCAGCTGCATTACTCATATCACTGTGTGTTTCCTGTGCAAACAATACATCAAATTTATTCTGTCTGATTGTTTCAAACACTGTAAGTCTTTTAGTCTTTTCCCTGGCCCCATTTAAATTTAAGGAGGCAACACGGATCTCACTCATAATGAGAAAGATGGAAAGGGAAAGTAAATAAAACTACCCAGCCATCACAAGCACATATGTGGAAAAGGCATTTAGCACTGCTTCTCACTCACATTCACTAAACCGTTGAGTTTCGTAAGTAGTTTACTGAGACGGTACCCTTCCTGCTCGGTAAAGCTGCCCTCACGCATAAATGACCGTGTTTTTTGTCATAAACTGTTCAACATCAGGAAAATAGTCATCCACCCGAACCTTTTTAACATGTTTTGTATCCTTGAGAAATTGCTTTATGTCCTCCACTCTATAATTTCGTGTCCGGTAGCCACTTGGCCGTACATACACATACACAAACACACACACACACACACACACACACACACACACATACACACATACATATTCACATCTACTGGCGATTTTAGCATCTCCAGTCCACCTGACGCACACGTCTTCAGAGGAACCACAAACGCTGGTCCATCCTAACCATAGCTATTGGCACAGAGGTCCCTTCATCTTCTTCAGACCCTCCTTTGATTGTGCTGCTTTTTGTTTGTGTTTCTTCAGTTGCTGATTGGTTTTGAAAGCGGCACGATCGTGATGTGGGACCTAAGAGCCAAAAGAGCTGACTTCAGAATCTACTACGATGAGGTGAGTAGAAATATACATTTTCTGCTTTTTCTGATGTATAGACAGACAAAAGTATGTGGACCCCTGGCCATTATACATGCATTGGTCATCTCATTCCAAAACCATGAGCATTAATATGGAATTGCACCCACCGCTTCCACACCGGCCTCTACTGTTCTGTGGAGGCTACCAAAAGACTTTAGAGTCTTTCTGTGGGAATTTAGGCCCATTCAGTCAGAAAGGCCTTTGTGAGGTCAGGCACTGATGGTGGACACAATGGCTCACAATCAGTGTTCTAAATGATGCCAGTGTGTTCAGCTGGGTTGAGGTCAGGGCTCTGTGCAGGCCACCGGAGTTCCTCCACACCAAACTGTTCAAAGCATGTGTGTAGTGGCCTTGGGTCGGAAGTACATAATTGTGCAAAATAGGGCATTAACAGAAAAGTCGACTAGTCGAGTGTTTTTTTCCCTCTCTCTGCGCACGCTTGTGACACAATGCAATCTTTGCCTCTGATTGGCTTACGCTGACACGCATTCCGTGACTTAACCAATTATTATAGTCCCTTCATAAAAAGGGCGGTACCATCGGCGCGAGTGGAATCTAAACACAAAACCACAACAAGACGAGAGACACGGCAGCAGAGAACAGAGACACACATCACATGTGTGGAGATCCTTCACTCTAGACTCACAAACAGCACGGAGACCTGCACAACCTGCAAGTCGGTGTTGAAGTAGAGGAACAGTACCGGCATTCTGCACGGCATCTGAAACGGCACCGCTAGCTAACATGGCTAACGCTAGCACTTCAGAGAGTCATCCAGTCCAGAGGATGCTGAGTGGCGCCGTGGCTTAAACTGTTCCCACTGTCTGTTGTACACTTAAATTTACCAGAAAATTAAAGAATCATTTTTTAATGTCATGTTGACTGTTAATGTTACAGAGAGCTTTACTAAAAGCTTAATGTTGGACACCTGTGTTCATCAAACAACTTGTCGACTCGTCTTCGACTTTGATGACGGATAAGTCGACTTGAAAAACTCTGAAATACATCTGCAGCCCATTATACCTCCTCCTCCAAACTTTACTTTTCACATTGTACATTCTGCTCAAGAGGTGGTTTGCAACTCTAAAATAAGTGAAGAGGCAGAGGATAGTTGCTTTTCATGCAAAGCACACTTCTGCACATGAATAGTGCTTAAAGTTAACGAGGGCAGTCCAGTAGGGCAGAGATTTCCTGAACTGCCTGGTGGTAAAGGTGGCATCCAGTGACTGCTTTTGAAATTACCTTCATTTTTACTCACAGTGCTGGTCTATGAAGATACTGCTGTTACAAATGGGTGTAGCAGAAACACTGAAGAATTGGGGGGGTGTCCACATACTTTTGACCATTGTATATATATGGCTCTTAAGCAGTTTCCTCCGGGATTCTTAACTTTTTCTGATTTTGATTCTGATTCTGGTATGTATGTGTGTACGTGTGTGTGTGTGTGCATGCACACCTGCATGGTTTTGTACAGGTACTCCCAACTAACTTAGATTTTATGCAAGTCTGGCTTTGAGTCAGAGCGCCAGGAGCCTCTGAACAGAGTCAAATCAGTCAGTTTGAGGCCTGCTGCGGGTTTTCGCTGCTGTGTTTAGATTTTTTGGGGGTTTTTTTCCCTTGCTTTGTTACAGATTCAGAAACACTGCTGAATGGAAGTCTGTCACTTGTTTTGAATCTGATTTGCCTCCTCCTGCCACATGCCAGTGTGAGTGTGTGTAGCGTAATCACAGCTTGGCTGGTGTCATTGCTGGCTCTGACTTCGCTATTTCTGAAAGAGTGCCTTGTGCTACAGCTGCTGCTTTTCTTCTGTGGCATTTTGGAAACACCAGCCATTTGCACAGTCAGTCAATCAGATAGTCAGTCATATATACAAGTGCATACAAATGAGTTTCTGGGCGTTGGTTCTCAAAACAACTCTTACAAAGAATTCTGTTTAACCATCGTTTTAATCTATTAAATTCTGTCACATCATGTGGTTTGTTTTAATCAAAAAGTTCCATTCTTAATAGTCTTACACATCCCACACCCTGTTTCAAGAAGATACATAGAGAAATCTTGTGTTAGATCATTTGTAAATTTTCCACTCCACCCTAAAAGGTACAGCAAACAGAACAAATATCACAGAAGATTAAAATAATATTTCATCAGAATGAACCCTCCGAATACTAAACCAAAAATCTGAATATTCAAATACTTGATTTTTTATGCCAGTTGTAGTGTATTCCCCTGTTTTTATTCAGTCTGTATCAAATATTTTCTAGGGGATTTTTAATCCTTGGGTCTCCATGGGTTTTTTGTCCTTCAACAAAAACACACCCTCATAAAACAATGTAGTACAACCAGCACTGAAGAATTTAGCTCCCAAACACTGAAAATAAGTGACATTACATTACATTACACTTAGAAATGCCGTAAAAAAAACTCCACAGGTTGACATAATAAAAGTTTGCACAATCATCAAAGCCTGCAACACTCTTCTCTTAAATCAGTTTTTCAGGCTGATTTTTGATCTGTATTCATTTTTTTCCAATCATGTCAACTTTTTGAGTTATGAATAATGTTAGTTAATAATGCACTTGTATGTAGTTTTTGCTAAAACGTAAGCACCAGTGTTTCAGTATCTTCAGTGGAAAGTCAGATACACTGAACTGTGTCAGCCAGTAGCCACTGATTCTTTAAAAACGCTTAGTATAAGAGTTTCATCATATTCCTCGCCACCTTCTACAGAAGCAAGACCATCAAGTGGTGGTATAGGAACAGGCAGTGAATCTTCATGGGTAACGGGCCTGACTGCAGACTCCATGCTGGGAAATACAAATTTGTGCTTTGTTTTAGTTGAGAATACTGACAACTGTCGTTAAATTGCATAACATGCTTAGGATAGAATTAAAAATGTAAGTAACTTCATTACAAAAACTAGACATGCCAGAGAAAAACTAATTAAAGATTTGAAATCAGCATGAAAAGCAGTACAAACCCGTTTCTGTACCCGCAGAAATGTGTCTCGGATGAAAATGTACTGTTGACCTGTGCTTTTAGAGACATCCTGTCATGAGCTTTGTGACTTTTTACTGATTCGGGCACTGCGTTTTGCACTGAAAGGCTCATGGTGTAAAGAACGAAGTAAGGTGACTGGAAGAAGGCCTTAGCAACAAGCAGTCCTTACCTGTTTGTTAACCATTCCACCACTCAACATTGATTTGATTATCCTGCCACGATTGGTCAGTTTGCAGTTAGTCACACCCAGTGTTGTGCGCGAACGTGTTCCTATTTTTCGTGAACGCTGAACTGAACTAATTAGTTCACAAATGAACTGAACGCAGCTCACGTTTTACGTTTGCTGATTATAGGCTAGCATGGTTGGAGCTCAGAGTTGAAGCAGTTTGTTTAAACATTTGAGTCATTTTTTGAAGAAATCGGTGTAGATTTAGAGGGAAAACCACATGTTCTGTTTATGTTCTTTTCTGAGCACTTTAAAAGATTTTGTCTGGATGTTGCATTTTAGTGAGACATGGTTTGTTTACATTTTGTGTTAATATTGTCTGAATAAAATTTTTATATATTGTATACCTGCACCTCGTTTTTTTCACTTTTAGCATAAAATGATGCGTTGCTTAAGTGGTAAGATCTATTCTCAACCTCAAAATTGGTTTTTAATGTAACTTATGTCTGTGATTGTTCAGTGGCATGACAGATAGGAGAAGATTAAAGGAGGTTCAGATAGAAGGACATTGTATCGAAAATATAAAAAAAAACCAATAAACTAATGTGATATAAAAAACCCAAAAAAACGAACGAACGAACGTGTTATAAAAAAAAAACTACGAACGTGAACTAGTTTATTTTTATTTGAATGAACTGAACTTTGAACTTGTTCTTTTTCAGTGTGAACTGGCACATCGCTGGTCCTTTTCTCCTCAGGGAACGTAGTTCTGGAAGCCTGGTCTGGTTTAGAAGGCTGTGTTTCTGCCTGGCCTGCTGGTTTTACATGGCCTGAAACTTTGGGTTTATGTTAAGCTGCTTTCTTAACAACCTCCTGGATACACACGTCTGTTTTTATTCTGCTGCTGTACTTCAGATACTGTCCCTGCCTAGTCAACTGCTGCCAACAGCGACTGCTAACAGTCTTCGCCGGCTCAGGCTTCACAGCAGCTGCTGCTCCCAAAACTGGACAAAGCCTTCTCCAGAAAGCCTTGATTGAGTGTAAGGGGTTGTCTGAGGCAAACTTAGCTCAGTGAGTGTCGGTTTGTGTGCGTGGGTGAGGATGAGGGTCTGGGGCTATGCTAATTGCTCGGTTCTTTGGAAGAGCACCATGTGTGGAAAGAGCTTGAAATGAAAGAGCAGGAGAGAGAGGAAGAGTGAGAGGGATACACTCTTTCCTATGGAAACGCATTACTTTACAGTTTCCTAAAGCTGGAGTTGATCAGTGGAGCATTTGCCCTCAGTAATTCTAACATGATCAAATTAAAAGGGGTCCTCAGGTTACAGCAGTTTTGACATATGACGTTTCGAGTTTACACTGCTAACTCCCACTCGCCTTACACCGTTAGCCTCGTACTTACATACTTTGTTTGCGTGCGGCGGAAGAATACGCAGTAACGTGACATATGAGAGAGGGAGTTTTCCTTTTTCTGTGGTTTTGTTGTTTTTATGTTTTTATGTTTTTAGGATTTCACAGCTGTGTTAGGATCAGTAAGTGACTCAGGCTAGGGTGTATTTTGACTAACACCAAGAGTTGGGTTAAATAACTGTTGAAGGCATGGATCTGTGTTGTAACAGTTGTGTAAGCTGTCCAGTACGGATACGGATTTACCTTTACATTTTCTTTAAGGGTAATGAGTTTAAAATGAAATTAAAGTGTTTTGGGAGTGTATTTGGGGGCATGTTTAGGTTTTACACTATAAAAATAGGCAATTTTAGGCTTTTTTTTTTACCACATCACAAATTTGCGTTTTTTCACAATACGCGGGTGCTCTTGGAACGTAACCCCCGTGATTGTCGAGGGTTTACTGTATAGATTTTGCCTCAGTTTCAGGCCTGGACAAACACCAGAATGCCTCTCTCTTCCTCATTTGATGTGGCATTGCAGAGAGAACAGACGGTGCTGTTACAGTAAAGTAAAGTAGAGCTTTATTTTCATCCCAGCCATATACATATAGTATACAGTGAGACGAAACATCGTCCTCCTGGACCATAGGTACAACATACTACACAACACACTGGCAACACAGACCAACATGAGGGTAAAAAAAGGGGGAATTAATTATTATTAAACCTATATATGTATATATATATCTCAGAATGTGCTGTACCTAAAAAATAAAATATAACAACAATACAATATTGTATGAGGACAATATTATATAGATATAGTAATATGGACATATATATATATATACATTTTATATATATGCATATATGCAAACGCATGTATATGCACATGCGTATGTATATACATACATACATACTAGAGATGCATACATACATATATACATACATACATTTTAGAGATGCTGCCAGCTACATACAGCACCCGTTCATTTATGTTTGGGGTCCAAGTGAAAATAAGTGTTCGTCCTTCCTCCTTCAACGAAAACAGACCCACATTAAACACTGGAGTATGCCTGCAAGCACTATAGGATGTTACAGTGTCCTTTACAGAGAACAAACTTACATATGGCATTCCTCTGAAATTTTTTGCTCACATTTTGTAATTATTCGCTGAGTTTAACGTACTGGAAAAAATTGAAACATAAAGTGCAATGTGCTGTAACTGTGCACAGGCCTTGTTTCATGTTTTATTATTTTCCAGTCTGTTAAATTCAGCAAATAAACAGTAATCATGCAAGAAATGTGCAGACTTGTGTATCCATACAGAACATGCACATGTTTGCTGTCATTTGACTGGGGCGCCAAAACTTTTGCACGACACGGTCGAGTGTGGGATGCTGTCAGCCTTCATAACACATTGGTAGCCTTCCGATTTGGGGCAAATATCCAAATCTGCTCGAATGTCCTTCCAGCGCAGAGGAAAACACTGAATAATGAATAATAACAGCTGGACTGGGTTCATGTCCTCTCATTATCAGGGTGTAAAAATATGCCCCCCCCGATTCAGCCTGTCACTAAACATGAGTGACCTCCGCTGACTCAGTTACAGAGCACTGACAAACCAAACCGACCGAGCACTGACTCACACGGACTCGCTGAGGGGGCAGCTGAGGACGAACATCGGACACAAACACTTTATTTACTGCGAGAAAACAACAAGGGCCTCTTTTGAACTGTGGGCAAGAGAGAGAGAAAGAGACAGAGAGAGAAAGAGAGGTTAGAGAAAGAAAGAGAGAGTGGGGTAGAGACAGAATGAGAGAGCTAGAGAGAGAGAAAGAGAAAGGAAAGAAAGGAAGATGGAGAGAGAGAGAGAGAGAGAGAGAGAGAGAGAGAGAGAGAGAAAGAGAAAGGAAAGACAGAGAGAAAGAGATGCGAGAGAAGGGAAGAGAGAGAAACAGGTGAGAGAGGGAGAGAAAGAGAAAAAAAGCAAGGGTGAAGAGAGAGAGAGAGAGAGAGAGAGAGAGAGAGAGAGAGAGAAATAAAGAGGGGAAAGGGAAAGAGAGCAAACAACCCAACAAATGGGTAAGTGACACTGGAAGGACAAAGAGGGATGGAGAAAGAGAGAAAAAGAAAGAAAGAAAGGGAAAGAAAAAAAAAGAAAGATAAATACAGAAAGAGAGGATACTAGAAAAAGAGAGAACAGAAAAAGGCACTCAAAGTAGAAAAATGCATGAGCAGCTCGATTATTTTGAGAAAGAGCGAGTGCACACAGCCACTGCCACACACACACACAAACACACAGAGCTACACACACCTTTTTTCATTTCCTGCATATTTCCACAGTAATACCTGCGATGCAGTGCAGTTCCAGAAAAGCCACCAGAACAGCAGATAAAGTTCAGATGAACATTAAAGGAGCCTCAGTGCTGCTCACTGTGTACCTGGTGTAACCTTCAGAAGCTTAGAGCAGGGGTGCCAAAACTTTTACCTTGCCGGGACCAAAAATGTTGTGTCTGAGGTGGGATGAGGGCCAAAAGAATGTACGCACAAAGAGCAGCGGATGGTTTCAAACTGATATTTTGTTACCATATACAGTAAATCCCTGAAATTCGCAAGGTAAATACAGTAATAAAAATACAGGGCTTTAAGAAGAACAAAACGAAAAACAGGAGAACACTCAAGAGGCTCCACGGAGGAAATTCTGGACTGCAGCGTCACAGGGCAGCAGCCAATCAGCAACAAGGAGAAATAACGCTCTCTGATTGGCTACCTTCGAAGTACAGCAGTATTTCACCATCCCAAGACGCCGTTCTTTGTTTCTCTGGACAGTACCAAAACATTTATACAGTTATATTTTATATGGAAATGAGGCTGAATAATTAATACTTATGTTACAGAATTAGTAAATTCTATTTGTCTTAATAATTTAACACTAAAATGCATGAAAAATTATATAATTATTATTCTGCGAACGACTGAAGCTGCGAACTCTGAACCGCAACTGTACTAAAACAATTTAAGCTATAAGCAATTGAAACACATTTTTGGGGCACTGGGGTAACTGTGGTGGGCCCGATCACGCGGGCAGCCTCGCCTGATGGCACTCATTTGAGATAACAGCAACTAGTTAGTCCAATCCTGATCATTTTCCACAATAAATACATCCGGGTCATGTAGTTTTAATTTATTCTTTTAGTAACATAAAGAAAGCAGCGACAGTAGATGTTTGATGAGGGCAGGATGAGGAGATCGTAATGATTCTGGATAAACTTACGGTTCCTGAACACAGTTCTGATCCACTCGCAGGAACTTGCATGAAAGTGTAAAACTCACACAGTCTCGTCGACATCCTCGTTCTCTGGATGCGCCGGTTTGTTTCCACTCGCGTGAACTATCGAGACATCAGACGCTCTTCCAAGATTCCAAGGTTCCAGGCTTTCCTAAAAGGCCGAGAGGAGAAGCACTTCTAAATGACTGTTCATGCACAGAAATGGTAAAAAACTAACATTTTTTGAAACAATAACAAGCTTATCTGCAGTAATGACTGTGACCTTTAAGAGATAAATGAGCCTTTATGCATTCGCTGCCTGGTTCCAGCCTAACTGCTGCTTAAAGGATCCTCAATTGAAGGATAAAGGCTAATATCTTTATCCATTTATAGACTAATTGTTGAGCCCACCAATGATCTGCTAAATGCCATAAACGTAATGTGCATATTAAATAGACATGGAATGTACGTACAGGACTGTGCAAAAGTCTTAAACCGTCTCTCATTTCTTTATACTTCTCTTTGAATCCCTTTATTTGTGCAAAACCACTATTTTCTGTCAGACTTTCGTATCTTTGTCATACTGAGGAGATTAAATGAAAGAAATGTGAACAAATGTTTTACTGACAGGCTGTAAAGTGTCTAAA
>JBBIGA010079607.1:0-11698 GCA_037576975.1 Alestes dentex | reverse complement strand
TGCACCCTCTCCGCACCCTACCTGCACCCTCTCTGAAGTCTCTGCACCCTCTCCACACCCTCCTTGCACCCTCTCTGAAGCCTCTGCACCCTCTCCGCACCTTCCCTGCACCCTCTCTGTAGTCTCTGCACCCTCTTCGCACCCTCCTTGCACTCTCTCTGAAGCCTCTGCACCCTCTCCGCACCTTACCTGCACCTTCCCTGCACCCCCACCACACCCTCTCTGCACCCTCTCTACACCCTCCCTGCATCCTCTCTGAAGTCTCTGCACCCTCTCCGCACCCTCACCGTACACTCTCCGCACCCTCTCTGTCTCAATACAGTCTCACTGTTGTCTCTGCACTGATGTTTTTAGGCCCACCAGACCCTCCAGTTCAGGATTTCTAATGAAACATTGTTCCTTTTCAGCTGGAGGCGTGTGCTGGACTCGACTGGAGCCGCAGTTTAGGAGACGTTCCTGCCAGACCTGCACTAGAGTCGGAGTGTAGAGCCAAACGTCTTCCCCCACATCCGTCAGCCGTCATTCTTTTATATCATTACATTTTCTCACTACAGTACCCAGCATGGTTTGCGGAAGCGTTATACAACTACTGCTGGTCCCTGTGGTGCTGCGCAGCTCTAGTGTAGTAAACTGAGCTACAGCCTACACAATCCAACCAAACTCAGTCGACAAACTTAACAGTAAAAATAATACAAATTACTGTGCTAAAAAATACAGGGCTTTAAAAAGAAATATAGTAATAAACATAATAATATAATCCGTCTTATGAATTATATATACGTACTGTTTATCATACATACACACAAACATTTTTTTCAAGTGTATGTTAACACAAATAAACACAAATATATAGAGAACATTTTTAATGTAACTGTGTCCTACAATGGGGAGAAAGTGCCATATTTATGGCTGCTTTGACATGTCATTAGAGTGTGTGTGGGTGGTGTACGGTGTTCAGACGACAGCGTGATGAAAAACACAGATCTCCACTGGAGATGCCTATGGGACAACAGGCAGAGATATTCATGCAGAAGCTGGGAAGATGTTCACCATTTGGAGACCAATGATGGCCCCTCCCCCAGCCCTGCTCATGCCGTTAAAGCGGCTGGGCCTCTCATTTAAAAAGAACATCCACATAAAGAAGTCCATAAAATGAAGGTCTGGAGAAGCTTCCACACCAGCTGAGCAGCACCTCCAGCCATTCAGCACCTTTGTCTTCAGGAGCGTATGTGAAACAAAATAAAGAAGCTTCTGGACACGCGGAGGAATTACGTGGAACGTCACCAAGCCGAGGCTCCGCCGCCTACTTCTGTATTCCCGGCCACACTGTGGCTCCATGGCAACCGTGGAGATGGGAGACATGTAGCCAACGTGAACTAATCAAATTCCCCTTTCTGAGCTCCTGCTCCTGCCAGGAAAGCAGGACTCGCGCTGGATGAGCGATCTGCTTCCACGGCAATTAGTAACATCACTTAACAGCAGCAGGAACCCTGGAGGACCAGCGCCGTCTTTAAGAGAACCCGATTAGGATCGATTTCTGTTCTGAAGAGAACACAAACGGACGTTCGCTGTGATGTGAAGCATCAGTGTAACTCTAACCTTGTCCGTCAAACATCACAATCACAAACATGTTAATAAAAAAGAATTCAGTCTTTATGCTGCACATTTTAATGGAAAAGAACTGAATTTTTTACATGCTGGGGGAAAATCAACAAGTAAAACGTGTTTTATTACACCCTCGGATTTAAACAAATTAATAAAACACTGCTTCTTCAAAATTGTATTATAAGAAAACATTAGAAAAACAAATGCATCTGCCTGCTGTTCAGTATTTTATAGCCTGTAGAAACAAACTGTTTATCCACAAAACCTCAAACTGCTGGTTCTGCAGAGACACATCAGGTCTGTCTTTAGTGACTGACATTCACTTTGTGTTGATCCTGAAGAAAGAAAAGTATCACTCAGTTCTTCAACATCACACAGTTCCTTCTGGTTTACGGATCTCTGGACTAAATTTCACTCTTCAGCAGGAGCACGATCCCAAACTTCTTCAGAACTGTTCCAGAATTCTCTCCAGTCCAGAGGAGAGCAGAGAGTTTAGAGAGTGATGTCTTGAACATCACACACAACTGTTTCTGCTGGAAAAGCTGCTGGGAGGGTTTGGACACACGTTATTTCTGAAAGTTGCTGAAAGGACGTGGTGAATCTGTGCTGCTGTGATAAAACTGCAATTACAGTGAATACTGATACACTTCAGAACCAGTCAGTTACATTTAAGTATTTCTAACGTTTTGTTGTAGTAGAATTTTGAAAGATCAGTGTCCCGAGAGAGAGAGAGAAAGAGAGAGAGAAGGAGAGAGAGAGAAAGAGAGAGAGACAGAGGAAGAGAGAGAGAAACAGAGAGAGAGACAGACAGAGAGAGAGACAGAGAGAGAGAGAGAGAGAGAGAGATGGAGGTTTGCTATGTGCAAGTGAGGTGTCTGCAGTGTTAGAGCAGGTGAGGAGCATGGTGGAGATGTTTTTCGGCTCAGGAAGTGTCGGCTGTGCCGCCGGGCCCAAGCGAGGAGTGAGCAGAGCCTGCTGTGTGCTGGAGCTCGGCCGGTCCGGGCCAAACCATTCCACCAAACACTCACATGGCACCACGGCCCGCTGCAGCCTGCTGGGGGCAGAATGCTGCACTTCCCACCGCAGCTACAGTGGTGTGCAAAAGTTAGCGCACCCCTGGTCAAAGGACACGTCTCACTGATCGGAGAACACACTCCTGAACGGTTAATGCACAATAAGACACATCCGTCTCAGAACGGTTCTCTGGATGAATTTCACATTTATGGGTGGAGCTTAAGGCTTCTAAAGCGCCATGGAAATACATTTCATACAGCGTCTCGTACTGAATATCGCGCACATAACACCTCTCGCTTATTGTGGTTTATTCCATTTTTGCTTTCAGTTTATTCTGTTTATGCTTGTCTCATTTTGGTTTATTCTGTGTTTACAATAGTTGTAATATTTCAGATTTCAGAGCTGCGTGATGTGGACAGAATATCGGTTTGGTGATTTTACTGCTACAGACTGCGGTTCTGATTCCTTTCAAGACATGAAAGGGCCCAAATCATCGTTTTTCTGGAATTAAAAAGGCTTAAAGACTGTAAATATTGTTTCAAATGCATTTACTCCCTCATCCATACAGTCAAAATATATGGAAAATGAGATACAAAACCTGCCAGTTTTCACATCATGCTTTTTGTCACAAAACCACAAGTTTAAATATATCTCCTGATTCTGGCTATAGCAGTTTAGCTCCGCCCACTCATGCACCGATTCTCCAACACCTTTAATGGTTAAAATGAGACTTTTGCTGGATTACATGAAGATCTCAATTCATCAGAACACCCAGTAACTCACCTGGAGCTGTGATTGGTCACCCTGTCAGACACACTGTGATTGGTTAGAGGCTAATTTGCATATTGTAGCATTTTAGTAGAGGGTATATTGTGCATATCTGTTTCAGAGGCTGCAAGATAAAAACACACACACACACACTGATGACTCCCACATAGACCAGACAGTCATTTACCACCACCAGTCGATGTTCAACAGGGCATTAAACATCTAGCAGGACGGGGGAGCTCGATCACAACGGTTTATTTAATGTGGCATTATAATGAATGCTGGAAATGTCCTTCAGAGGCTGCGTCTCAGAGGAAATCGCCTTCGCTAATCGCCTTTTTCTTTTCGTTGATGGTCTTTAAGTGCACTTTCAGGCCGCAGACGCGCTGACAAGGCTGTGTGGAAAAGGTCAAGCCGGCTTCGCCTGTGAATTTATTCTGAAACACTCAGGGTCAGGTATGAGGGCCTCTGAAGGACATGCAGGACGCTGGTGTTTATAGAGTTCGAGATGGATCACGCTTAACGCCACTAGTCAGTCACCAGTCTAACTGTCACCACAGGTCTAACAAGTCCAACTCTGGTCTGAGGAATATATATATATATATATATATTTCCTCCGTGGAGCGTCTCGAGTGTTCTCACATTTTTCATTTTGTTCTTAAAGTCCTGTATTTTTATTACTGTAAATTAAATGAATTTATTACTGTATTTACCTGCTTATACCATAGCAAACGCGCTGCATGAATTACAGTCCAGTCTATACAGGGGTAACATCAGTATTTACAGTCTAGCACTGCAGGAGTTCAGTGTAAACTGTACAGTACAGATACAGGTTTACCTTTACATTTTCTTCAAATTCAGTTTTTCACAATTCGCGGGTGCTCTTGGAACATAACCCTCGCAAATTTCAGGGATCTACTGTTTATACATACATATATCCAATGTGTAGATGCATACATATACTTATATCGCTCTCTATACACATATTTATATAGTTGCACATAGTAAATGTCTATATTTATATTTGTGTATTATTTGTATAGGGAATTCAATTTCCCACCTGTGGGAGTAATAAAGGTTTATCTTATCTTATCTAATCTTATCTTATCTTATGTGATACTTCATAAGGGTGTTTAAGTTAGAAACATAATAACCGAGTACTTTACAGTTACTGAATAGTTCAAAGGTACTTAATAATTTATAGTAGACTTTGTATAATCTATGTGCATATCAATAGTTACTGAATAATTTATAATAAATCTTAAACGATTCATAGCAGATACTGAATAATTTATAGCAATCACAGAATAATTTACATTATTTACTGAATACTTTGTAGTATCTATTGAATAATATATATTAGTGATGGGCCGATCCACGTTTTTCCAGTTCCGATCCGATTCCAATACACGACTGCCGATACCAATACAGATTTCGATATAATACATCTTTTTTACTTTAATATTAGCATCATTTTTGTTGAAATTGTGCTGTTTGCTAGTAAGGTTACATCACAGAAAAAATAAACTACTAATCGACCGATATCGACCAATATCGGTTTTACGGCTATATCAGAACCCGATACCGTATCAGATCAGGCCCATCTCTAATACATATAGTAGATACTGAATATTTCATCGTAAACACTGAATAATACATAGCAGATGATAGTTTATTTACAGTGTTTACTGGATAATTTATAGTAGATACTGAAAAATTTGTCATATTTGTTATTTGTTATTGATTTGATTAATTCTGCATTTTTATCTGTTTATTCTACTTTGTCCAATCATCTGATACTTGATTTGACTGATTTTAATGTATTTAATCTTCATTTGTATTTTTATTGATTTGAAATGTAGTTTAATCAGAATCAGAAAAGTATGTTATTTATATTATTTATATGTATATATTATTTCTAGTGTAACCCCTGGGCTGCACTGTTAAAGAGGGTTACCCTTGGTGCACCCCGAGTCACGATGTGATTCACTGACTGATTAATTGAAACTGGTTTATAGCCGTTACTCTGTGATGTGGATCAGGTGCTGTTTAATAGTTCTGTGGTTTAAAGGGTTAAAGCTAAAGCTGCTGTATGAAGATAAACATGCACATCCCACACATCTCCCCCCTCCCACACCCTCACCCCCTCCAACCCTACCCCTACCCAGTCCCAGCCCCCACTCTCTCCTCCTACAGCTCCAGCATCACTGTCAGTCTCCGTCCACACTCAGGATGTATGTGCATTGATATGTGTGTATGAGTGTGTGTGAGTGAGCGTGTGTGTGTGTGTGTGTGTGTGTGTGTGTACATTGATTAACACAAAAGCAAACTAGTCGACTAGTCAACTTCAGAGGCACGAGTCGACGCCCCCCTGACAGAAGTCGACATGTCGTGTTTTTTTTCCTCTCTCTGTGCGCGCTTGTGTACACAGAGCAGTTTCTGCCTCTGATTGGCTGACACTGACACGCGTTCCTTGGTTTAACCAATTATTATAGTCCCTTCATAAAAAGGCCAGTACCATTGGCGCGAAAGGAATCTAAACACAACAAGACGAGAGACATGCAGCAGACAACACAGATACACATCACATGTGTGGAGATATTTAACTCTAGATACACAAACAGCACGGTGACCTGCACAACCTGCAAGTCGGTGTTAAAGTACAGTAACAGTACCGGCGTTCTGCACGGCATCCGCTAGCTAACATGGCTAACGCTAGCACTGCAGAGAGTCATCCTGCCACGGCTTTAAACTGTTCCCACTCTCAGTTGGACACTTAAATTTACCAGAACATTCAAGGTATCAGCCTTTGTTTTATTTTATTTAATTGTTGTGTTGACTGTTAATGTTACAGAGAACTTTTAATAAAAGTTGCTCAATGTTGCACACGCCGCATGTGATGACGTCATCAATCGACTCGTCGACTCGACTTCGACTTTGCTGACCGACTAGTCGACTTGAAAAAATCATTAATGCCCTAGTGTGTGTGTGTGTGTGTGTGTCTGTATGTATATTGATATCAGTGTGTGTGTGTGTGAATGTGTATGTATGTGTGTGTGAGTGTGTGTGTGTTTTTGAGTGTACATGTGTGTATTTGTTTGTGTGTGTGTATATGTGAGTGAAGTGTGTGTGTGTGTGTGTGTGTGTGTGTGAGTGTACGAGTGTGTCTGTGTGTGTGTGTATGTGTGAGTGAATGGTGTGTGTGCGCGTATGTGTGAGTGAATGGTGTGTGTGTGCGCATATGTGTGTGTGCGTGTTTGTGAGTGTACGAGTGTGTGTGTGTGTGTGTGTGTGTGCGTGTTTGTGAGTGTACTAGTGTGTGTGTGTGTGTGCGCATGTGTGTATGTGACATGGATTCAGGCCCCCCCCCACCTGTGTGAGGCACAGTGCTACCTGCTGCCCCACCGTGGCCCCCTGTATGTTGTCCCCGGTAATTCATTCCGCTTGTCAAAGTTCTGAAGTATTTATTTATATGCTGTTTTCTCAACTGCATTTCTTTGACCACATTTACGGCGTTAAATTGTTCACCCGCGCCACACCGTACCACCACATTTATGTTCAGTCACTTGGACGAAAATCCAGCAGAAGTCAATTTCTGGGATGGAACTGTGGCTGCGGTTTCCTTTCCCAGGTGGGTTCATGGGGCTGGTGATGCATCCACAGGCGCTTTTTCATACTAACATTTTTGACTTCCTTCCACACATTCGACTGAACCATTCCTAACTATTAGACAGTTCCTCCTCAACTGGCTCAAAACCAAAGTGCACCAAAAGTGGAGCTGCGGTGTTTGACTTTGAACTAAATTATCCATGATGTTCTCTTCAAGCAGTTGCTCATCCTCCACTCGTGCAGCGGAACCACAGCAGAACACACACAAAAAAAAATAATTAAACGTGCATCAAACAGTGTGGTCAAAAATTACGACACACTCAAGTTACGCTTGTTTCCGTAACCCATTATCAAAGACAAAGCTCATTCAATGTGCCTTACAGGAATAGAAAAACAATATTAAGCATAAAAACAGCAGAACGTCAGAAATAAAAGAATAAAAGAAATAAAAGAATACATAGAAAATAAAAAAGAAGACTACAAGTGAAATGGAAGTGGCGAAGGAGAACAGGGCGGTTTTAACGCTACAGTTGATCCAGATCTGATACTGATGGGCAGTTGGTTCCAGCTGCGATAAAAATATGACATTTCTGTTTATATAACTGAACTATTCTCTTCCGTTTTCTTTTAAATATCTAAATTTTATTGACTTTATATGCATTCTTCTATTTTTTCTAATTTTTTTACATCCTACTTTTTTATGTTTAATATTTTGTATTCCATTCTCATTGAGAGACCTTTGTGTATGAAAACAGGCTATAAAAATAAACTTGACTCGAACTGACTATAGTGATGAATAGAAACGATTCTAACAAGTATGCAATAACAATCACGGTCAGATCAAATAATCACGATCACAATCAGATTCTATAGTAATCATTAACAGGTCTAAGAACTTTATCCCAGTGGAAATTATTTTGAAATTAACATGCAACAGAAGAAAATAAAACACTAGAGAATTAAAAAATAGACAATAAACAATAGTGCAACATAATTACAAGAACATTATTGTAACATGGTAAACTGTAATACTGTAACACTGTGACACTGTAACCCTGCTGTTCCAAGAGATCAGTAGTACAGAATGGCGTATGAACATCTACACACATCACACAGCTACAGACATCACACAGACTTCTCGGGCCACAGAGTGTGTGTTCACAGGGCTGTAATCTGACCCTCTAGGTTAAAACTCTGCTGTGTTACTGATCTATTTTTATCTGGATGCAGACAACGCCACGCCCACTTCACCTCATATCACAGCGATACTGCTTCACAAGGCCTGGAGTAAAGAAGTAGGAGGTCGCAGTGTGTGTGAGCAGAGTCTTGGGTCTAATCAAGTCTCTAAATTCAGTCTGAGTGGAGTCTTGAGTCTAATCGATTCTCTAAATTGAGTCTGAGTGGAGTCTTGAGTCTAATCAAGTATCTGAATTGAGTCCGAGTGGAGTCTTAAGTCTAATTAAGTCTCAACATTGAGTCCAAGTTGAGTGTTTTGCGTCCAAGTCTCGAGTTTTTAAAGTGCAAGTCTGAGTCGAGTCTTGAAGCTCTGAAATGCGAGTCCAGTTAAACCTCAAGTCTCTAAACAGAGTCTATTTGAACTCTTCAGACTCACAGGAGTGTGTTGAGACTCTAAATTGAGTCTGAGTAGAGTTTCTAAAGTGTGAGTCCAAATTGAGTCTTGAGACTCTTGAGTCAGATCTTAAGTCTCTGAAGTGCAGAGACTAAAGACCTGAGACCTCTCTAAACTGAGACTGAGCCGAGTCTTGAGTTTCTTTGTTGCAAGCTGAGTTAAGTCCTGAGTCTCTAAACTGAGTCTGAGTGGAGTCTTGAGTCTCTGAGGTACAAGTCGAGCGTTGAGTCTCTAAATTAAATCTGGAATCCTGAGTCTCTGAGGTGTGAGTTAAGTCAGGTCAACTTTCTAAATTGAGTCTTAGTGGAGTCTTGAGTCCAATCAAGTCTGTAACTTGAGTCTGAAAGGAGTCTGAGTGCAATCTTGAATCTCTGAGGTGCGAGTTGAGTCAGGTTTTGAGTCTCTAAATTGAGTCAGGTCTTGAGTCTCTCACATGCAAAAGGAGTCAAGACTGGAGTCTAAACTGAGTCTGAGTGAAGTTTTGAGCCTCTGAGAGGCAAGTTGAGTCAAGTCTTGAGTCTCTAAACTGAGTCTGAGTGGAGTTTTGAGTGTCTGAGATGTGAGTTGAGTCAAGACTCGAGTCTCTAAACTGAATCTGAGTGGAGTTTTAAGTCTCTGAGGTGTGAGTTGAGTCAAGACTCGAGTCTCTAAACTGAGTCTGACTGGAGTTCTGAGTCTCTGAGGTGTGACTTGAGTCAAGTGAAGTCTTTAGACTGAGTCTGAGTGCAATCTGGAGTGGAGTTTGAGTCTGAGTTGCTCTAACTGGGAGTTTGTACTCTTGACGTTCACCAGACTGAGAGGTTATGA
This sequence comes from Alestes dentex, assembly GCA_037576975.1. Classification (NCBI taxonomy): domain Eukaryota; kingdom Metazoa; phylum Chordata; class Actinopteri; order Characiformes; family Alestidae; genus Alestes; species Alestes dentex. The sequence continues at coordinate 2,265 of JBBIGA010079607.1, read as the reverse complement.
AGAGTCTTATTTAAAAACTGCCACACAAATTCACTCAGTTTAGGTAGAAATGAGGGTTTATATGTTGTGGTGAGGTCTGCTGCTGTACAGAAACACACACGCACGCACACACGCACACACACACACACACACACACACACAGGCAGGGCGGAAACGCTGTCACATGAGCCAGAAGGTGGATGTGTGTCACGTTACGGATGGGCAGCTGATCGGACAGGAACCTTGAAATGTAATTAAAGCGAATCATTAATGAACCTTTTTCTCTCTCTAATGCGCTCAGAGAGGACGAGAAGCTTTTACAGCATTTACAATACAATCAAAAACTCATAAAGACAACCGGCTCAGTTACACAAACACAATAGACATGGATCGTCTGAAATAAGAGGACATCACCTGGCTTCTGGATGCGCCTGAATTTATTTACTACGACAGTAATCATAATAATGTTCACATTTCTTTCATTTAATCTCCTCAGTATGACAAAGATCAGACAGAAAATAGGATTTTTACACCAACAAGGAGACTCAGAGCAAAACATAAAGAAATGAGGGACTGTAAGACAAGTTCAGCAAAGTACACAGCGTTAGACTGTGCAGGATTGTGTTCTCTGTTGAGGGTTAAAGAAAAATGAGAGAAAAACATGAACAAAGTTCACAGCCCGGTCAGTTACTTCTGTTTTTAACAACGCAACCACGTAATCAGCGATGTGACAGGCGAAAGGGGGGGTTGAGCCCACTTTAGAAGTCTAAATCTTCACTGGTCTCACGATTTGATTTCATTACAAAACACAGCTTGATGTATCGCAATCTAACACTTTTCCTCCATGGTTATTTTCCCAGTAAAACTCAACAGTCTGTTACTTTGCGCTGTGATTGTTCTTGTATTCGCTCCGCTTACGCCGCCCGACCACAGAGCTGCAGTTTCAGGCCGGTGGTGAGACATCTTTATTTTATAAAAACATTTACAACGTCAGGGAGACGCCACCTGACGTCTCCCTGACATTGTGAATGTTTTTATAAAATAAAGATGTTCATTTTCTCAATTTCTCTCGTTCGCCTTGAAGCTGCTGTGACTCACTTGCCTTTGACTGTGACTCGTTCGACTTTGACTCATTCGACCCTTCGATCACATTTGTTGCACTACAGCGTGAGCTGTGGTTGCTATGGTAACAGTGTCAGTAGTGCTGAGGGAATAAGGAGGAGATAAATTCCGGATAAAGATGGTTCATAAAGGCTGGAACCAGAACAGCAGCTCTGCAGGGGCGTTGCTCCGACCCCTGTCAGGAGGTTCAACAGTCGCCAATCTGCTCTGTGCGTGTTGTGCTCATACGGAGGACTTTTTACGGCTGTAAAGTGTAAAATCCAATTTTATTAAATAAAACAACAATGCTAATAATGATTTTATTACTATAACTACTCCTACTATCATAATTATGACATAAATGACAAATACAGGGTTATAATGAAGATCACTGAAGACTGTGAAGTGACTGTGATCTTGACGCTGCATCTGTTTTGTCTGTGGAGATCAGAGGAGGGTGTCGGTGTGTCCTGACCTCCTCTCGACTCTTTACTCCACTTCGCTCCTCCATCACCTACAGGAGAGCCCGTTACCATGGCGACAGAGGAAAGGTCAGCCTCAGTGTGCGAGCGCGCGCGCGTGTGTGTGTGTGTGTGTGTGTGTGTTTAAGCGTTTGAATGTGTTTTTTGCTCTAACTGGCAATTTTTTTTTACTATTTTTCAATATCAGATTCCTTGATTTTCTGAGGCACACTGAAGTTACAAACAACATGCCGCATCGCTGCAGGTCCAAGGTCCGAGGCGTCCAGCTCCGGTTCTTGAGGCCTTTAGTGCTCTGTAAACTGGGCTGGACCTCGAGAAGAACCGACTCATCCATGTTCCGCCCATGTAAAGTGCAAATGTTCTGATTCAGTAAACCCGATCGATATCCGCATCAATACTGACCTTATTAAAGAGGCTGGACACACACACACACACACACACACACACAGTCTCTCACACAAAACACAGAGGAATCTGATCCCAGATCAGTCCTTGTCTGATTATGTCAGAGAGGTTTTGTCCTTTAATCCACCTTATACTTATTTTTATAAGTACATACTTCTTTTTTTCAGTGCTTTGACATCAGAAATCAACCTGGCGATATAGAACATAAATCAGATTCAAAACAGTGCAACTGTCATTAATTAACATCATTACACCACATTTCAAACATTTCACCACTCATCCATTTATCTCATAAACT
>JBBIGA010079549.1:0-11699 GCA_037576975.1 Alestes dentex | reverse complement strand
AGGCAAATCCTCCATGTTGGTGAGGGAATATCACAGCACGCAGTCCAGCCCCCTGCTAAGTACCAGCCAATCGTAATCACGGGGCGTGGCCAAATAGCATATCTCTCACTGTTTGTAAAAGCAACATTTAGATTTAAGATTTAACATTTAGAATTAACATTTAGATTTAACATTTAACATTTAGATTTAACATTTAACATTTTACATTTAGATTTAGATTTAACATTAAAATTAGATTTAACATTTAAATTTAACATTTAACAATTACGCAGCAAGAAAATGTACCAAAATGTAACACGTTTTTTTTTTTTTTTTTTTAACACATTTAGCTCTAAATATGTGAAAATTGTGTGAACGTTGCGCTAAATGATGAAAAAATGACACCTTGTGACAATTTGTGAAGTTGTTTTTACAAATGGTGCCCCATACATATGTGATGAAGTAATGATCTGAGATCACTGTGGTCTGGGGGAATAATAGCTATGTTATCTAACACCAAGGGTCAAGATTAAATCGAGGGTGTGACTGCAGTAATGAGTGGCCCTCATATTTGGAGTAAAACCTACAGAATCTAGAATTGAAGCAAAGTTACATTACAGTAGATAATAAAAGGTCTTGAGTGTATCTTAATTAGTTATATAAAGAAATAGAATTTCAAAGTAGGTTAAGGTAAAACCTGTTTTCTGAGTGATACCTAAGGGATTTCTGTGAATCGTTGTCGTGCCTCTCACTCTACCATTTTTTCTATGGTTGCGTACATGGTCTCTGAGAATGGCCTCATCAGGTTTAATCCAGGTCTTTGATTGAAGTAAGGCGTCAAAATGATTGAGGGGATTATTTCATTGACATGGACTGATTTAGCATAGGTGTGGGGCTAGAGTGTATTACAGCACTGGACATTACCTAGGCCTATTTATGCGCCTATATCATTTTATTCTTAGTGACCTCAGACTGTTGCAGACTAACTGTCCTAGCAAACCGATGGCTGTCTAACAGCTTCAGGTTTCCTGTCTAGCTCCCTGGCTCCTGGTAAACAGTTGTCTCGACATTCAACGTTTTGAGTTTACAACACTCACTCCCCTGGAATACGCTGTATACACAGAATACGCAGTAACGCGGTACATGTGTGAGGGAGTTGCCGTCACCCAGTGTGCTTACCTACGCTATTTTGGACTGTTAAAAGCACAAGTGTTTTTGCACTCATTATTAGTCATTTTTTTCTTTTACTACAGTACAGTGAAGTACAGTATATTTATGTCCTTTTCCTTCTTCTTTGGCTTAGTTGTGTTTTTATGTTCGAGGTAATGTTTTAGGATATGTAAGTGACATAGGTTGGGGTGTGTTTCGACTCAAAATTCGGGTTACATCACTGTCGAAGGAACGGATCTGTGTTGTAACTTCTATCAGTGAAATACATATAGTCTAACTCTATATGTATTTCACTGATAGAAAGAGGGGAACATCAGGATCAGGAAATTACCTCAGAATAACTACACAGGACGTTGGCTCTGGTGCCTCCATGATGGTGTGGCCCCCAGTCAATCCTGCATCCCATTCTGATCTCTATCCATTCTGGCCGTAGTTTTCAGTGTCAATGGGTGAATCATATGTATCAGAGATGACAGTCAATGACTGTGGCAGAGCCTTAAAAGGCGCAGTGAACTTTAAATATACTCATAAAGAAATAAAAAAGCATGTTTTAGACCATAAATAGCTGTTATGTTTTGCATGGAGATTGAAACTTGCTAATTCCGAGCCAGACAGCTTACAGTGTGACCTTCAAAGACTCTAGATTAATTACCATACAGGTATTAATGTACTACTTGTACAAATTTCTGTTGTATGCAATAACTGTCCCAGGATGCTTGGGAAGTGAAATCAGGAAGAGGATGATGGATTGAACACCACAGTGATTACGTGCTACACCGCAGAACATGTTTGATTTTGGTTATCGCTCCAACACCACTTACTTGACTGTGGCGACTCAGATTTGAGTCTTTATTCTTGTAAGTGTCAGCTTAGCATCAGAACCAAGCCTGCACAGTGGCGTATGGGCTGCTAACTGAACTACTACCCTAGCAAACAGGCTCCAAACATAGAACAGATTTGATTTTGCCTCTCTGGCATTCTAACACCAGTCATCCAACTTGGATCTCTCAGACATTTATTTTTATTTCCGTAGTTAAACCAGTTAATCATAACCGAACCTGTACTGTGGCATGTGGAACTGTTTGTCTCTGTATCCTGCATGCAAAATAACATGTGAGCTGAACAGGCTGCAGATCTAAACAACACGTAGCAGGTTTGATTTTGCCTTCTTCTATCTCCAGTTGCTCAGCTACACTCCCTCAGATTTGAGTCATTATCTAAGGAGTCACCATCTTAAGTTAGCACCTCTTCTAGTTAGCAGCACCGTTTAACAGTTAGCAGATGTGGTTAGATGGATGGTTTTGACATTTATTCAATGATTGAAAATCATGCATTGAGTTTGTTTATTTTGTAACTATATAGACCTAAGCAAACGAAAAAGTTTGCTAAAAAGAAGTCATGCAAGGCCAGACACCACAAAAATGACATTCAAACCCGGTAATACTGTACCACACACAAGAAACTGCGTACTAGCCAAAGCTAGCTGTGATATTTCTGTCAAGCTTGTCAGTCTGATGAAATGCATAAATAGTCTAACTGACCTGACTAAGTATTTTGATTTCATGGAACTGATCCATTTTGGATAAATGGCAACAAAAACATTTTAAGATTTTTTTTGGGGGGTGCTTTTGTGGTGTTATACAGTTAAGGGATATTCCAAACGGAAGTTATATCTTTTTGTGTTTGGATTAAATCTTTCTGTGGGCTGTGGTCTGCCTTGTGGGCCTTGGGTTGCAGGCTGGGAACCCCCCCTCCTAAGGTTTTTAATATCTTTTTTCCTCTTTGTATAGTTTTCTCAGCTGTCTCAGCAAGCTGTGCTGCGCCTTCCTGCTTTACCAGCTCATCCTGATGATGAGCCCACGTTACAGGTACAGTGCAATTCCCAACATGTATGTTTGGCAGGGGTCCTTAGTTTTGGATTTGTAGAGCCAGAGTTTGCCATAGGTTGGTGTTTTTTTTGTTTTTGCTCCAACACACCCAAACTGAACTCCGCAGTTAAACTTCCAGAGTTGTGTGTGTGTGTGTGTGTGTGTGTGTGTGTGTGTGTGTGTGTGTGTGTGAAATCATTCAACTGTGCTGCACTTAATAACTCCAGTACCAAATTTGATGTATAATTAAAATACATTCAGCATCCACCCCGCCATATTTCCTCTTCCCACTGTTTAACTAGCTACGAGTTCAGTTGTTAAAACATAGCCCACTTATCTGCTCTGTACAAAATAAGACAACTCTTAAGTTCACCTCTGATTTCTAGATGTACACTAGCATGAACAAAAAAAAACCCCAATAAAATAAACAAGTTTTTGAATGGTTTTCGAGACTGCAGTATTTACAAGCATATGATGGAAGAACAAAACCTCTATTGGAAAACTAGAATTTAGAGCTGAATATGTGATTGATAAAGTAAAGAGAAGGATAAAGTAAAAAGAAAGGTTTTTTTTTTTTTTTTATTGGTGGAAAAAGCTGAGCTTGCTTGGGCTTGTGGCTGCAATGACTAACGGTGTATATGGCTCCAAATATTTCAGCTAGGAAAAATCTGATGTTGTTGCATCAGATATTGTAAAAGCCACAAAAGCCAGCTACACCATGTGACATGCAGGTTCTTGACAGCCAGTTGTGCTGACCACTGTGGAAGCTTCCTGTTTTCACTAAGATCTAACTTGTTGCACAGAGGTTAACAAACAATGAGGCATTATTACAAAACAGCAAAGAACCACTTTTTTTTTTTATTTTTTTTAACATGTTTCACTTTTATATTTATTTGTTCATACTTTAATCTTCATCCTAGTTGCTTAAACATAACAAAAATTAGTTTGCATAGGATCATAGTCTGCATATCAGTTAATGATGTGGTTATTCTTTCTTGAACATAATTTCTGCGCTAGCCAGCATTCACATGGCAAACTTAACAGAGGCACTCTGGAGATTTGTCAGCACTCCTCTGCTTTTGTGAAAATGAATGGTCTTTCAAATCTTTCAAGAAAAAAAAAGGTTCCTCTTTTTGACATTGCATGTGCAATACACTGGCACGTCCTAGAATGCGGTGCGTTATTCTTTTATTTGGCTTGGATTTTTTAATCCGCAGTTTCTGACTGGTATGTGTGGGTTTGTTGATAATAATACTGCCCGACATTGCATGTGCCAGTCATTTGCATTTTCAATATGAACATAAACATCATGTTGAGTAACAAAACCATGTAAAACACATCTAAACTTTCAGCACGAGGATAACAAAACACAAACGCTGAAAAACTGAACGCGAACAATAATATGATACTGTAAGAAATATATTAAATTAGAAGCAAAAAAACTACGTTTTAATTTTCAAAACAATTTTCTCAAAATAGGATTAGCTCTGACCATTGTCATTACTTATATGGGTCAAGGTGACAAATGGCAGCTCTGTTGTCACATTATGAAGTGAGTCATATTTAACAATTCAGTTACTCACCATTGTTAAAGTGTTAAACAACACTTCATTAGAAGTGCCTATGATATGAATCCTAGCCATAATTGTATGGATCACAAAAGGTTTTATTATGATGATGTATTTTTTTCATTATTATTAGTAGTATCCATATTGTTTCAAAGTGTGGCCCATGAGTCAATAGTATAACTTTTAACTAACATATGGTTGGTCCATTAGGAGCAGATGATGAAAATGGTGCACAGCCCAAAAGCCGTCACGAAGTCTCTTCAGAGCAGCAAAGTAACAGGGCCTGTACTTGCCTTCCTGGAATTGGCACATAAGCAGGCAGATCAGCTGCTGACTCACCCTGTGACTACAGACAATGAAGACATGGTTCTCTGATTGGCCTATTGTTCGACTGAAATGAATGCTTATTACAAGATGACATTATGTTTTGATGTCAACATTTTCATGACTTGGTGTCTAAATAGGTCTAATTGACAGCAAAATACCACATATTTAAACAAAAATAGTTGTATATTTATTTCAAAACCAGGAAAAAAAAGACCGACAAAGTAAAAAAAAAAATCAATATTGTACCATTATATATAACTGTATATTCCTGTGATCCACACTCTTGCTCATTTTTGCTTGTACCAAATGTACTACGGGTTTTTCTGCTTGTTTACATTTGTTCAAACTTTTCGTGTTGAAATAAAACACTGATCTGCTGTTGTGCATTGTACCACCAACTACGGTTCAGTGCATGGTTGCATTTTAAACCTTTAATAAATATTGACAGTTTGAATAACATCAATTTACAGTCTAATGGGCAGCCTTGATCCATTGATCTACTGAGGTGAAATCGTCCAATGTCCTAACTTGAACAAGTGTTGCTGAAGTCACCGAATAGAAATGAGGTGCCCTGTTTTGTTTACGTTAGAGGAGAATGCGACTGTCTCTCTACCTCTTAGATTAATGCTGAAACTTCACTTATGAGTTGATTACCCGCCTCGGCAGAAACCACAATAGCTGTGTCAAACTCACTACAGCCCACAGCCCTTAGCAGAATGCAGAATGACATTTTAGAACGTTTAGTGACAGAAAATGTCTTTTGTTCATTTTGTATTGCTTCTGTTTCTTTTTCTTTATAAATTTGTGCCATATACACACTGCAACAGCTGTCATGAAGTCAAACATGAATGCCCTTACTGCGAAGTATGATGTATGTTTTCCATCCCCATGGGCAACAGATCTGTTTCAGCATTCCCTGCTTGAGACTCACAGCAATACTCACAGCAAAATAAATCAGTAAATTACAGCTTTGGAAAATAATGCAGCATCTGTTTCTTTTGCTGGAGTTATGCACGTTTACAGAGAATCTCATAATGCTGAGTTGAAAGAAAGGGGAAAAAATAAAGAAGATACTTGCCCCATGTTTGGTTTTGCAACACATTCAAGGTATACACTGCATTTGCAGTATGTATATTGCCTGAAGTAGGCATGTTTTTTCTTTATAAATGCCCTTTTTTTGGTCATTTTCCCCGCACATATAAACAAAACATATCAGTTTTGGACAGTGCATAGGAGTTACAAAGAGTAATGAAACAAAAAAAATCAATTCAAATATTTATGAAACATGTTAATCAACTTTTATACTTTGGTTGAAGTACATTTATGCTTTCCTTTGTGCATGTTGGTTTCCGTTTAGATAACCGATTTGCATGTCCTTGTTCACCAGTGATTAATTCTCCGGATTAATCATTTACTGTTCGGAGAAAGGATATCAGTTTCAAAGAAAGATGGAAAGTATGGGAGGTGAAACGATCCTTAGTTCAAACTTGCATGTGACCTGTACCTGCCTACCGTCTCGATCAGATTTTCCAGAAACTTCATTGTTAAGGGTGCACATGCCATGGCCTTGGATGGAGCCGGTTCCCTTCCTCCTGGTTTTTATTGCATCATACTCAAGAGCAGAAATATGAGTGGCATCCAGTTTCATCCACCCTCCGCTCTTTCTTAGAACTGAGAGTCTCTTCGTCGTAAGGACTTCCTGCGCAGAGACTCTGACACATCCTCATTGAAGATTCGCTCAATCGTTGAGAACAGCGAGTCACGGACCGTACGACGCAGTCCTCGAGCCACGAATGCATACAGGATTGGGTTGAGAGCGCATTTGATGTACACCAAGAACAGTGATGCATATGCACCTTCCATTGCCCCCTGATTGAGTCTTTTTAACTCTTTTCTCCCGGCCGTTAGTGCCTTCACAAAGCGACAGATGAAGTAGGGCACCCAGCAGGTGAGAAAAAGGAGCATGGTCAGGAAGAGAATCCGGTACAGGCGGCTGAGCCTCGTTGATGTGTAAACAGATCCAGTGGGGGAAGTGGGGGAAGTGCTGGACGCGGTGGGTGTCCCTGCCCCGCTCTCGGCCTTGCTTGCGCAGAGGATCACCGCGAGGTTGCAGAACACGAAGAGCACCAGTGGAAGCAGGAAACCTGCCGTAGTCTCCAGGACGACCAGGGTAGTCCCAGCTTCGGTGGCAGTCTCCACGCACTGTGTCCGGTTGTGCCAAGGCATAAGTCCGCTTGCTGTGATGTAGGGCACAGACAGGGCAGCAGCTATGAGCCACAGAACAGCGCAGACTAGGGGCACTACCCAGCGTGGACGCCTTAGTCGAGCCCAGACCGGCCGCAGCAAGCACAAGCACCGTTCCAGCGCTACGGCGCACAGCAAAAAGGCGGCTGCATACAGTCCCAGGCAACGTAGGAACATGACCAGCTGGCACACAGGCTCGCCAAAGGGCCAGTTGAAGTTGTGTGCCAGGTAGCCCAGCATGAGGGGTGTGCGCAGTAGGAGCACCAGGTCGGCCAGTGCTAAATTCACCACGTACACCCGAAAGCTTCCAGCACCCTGAGTTTCGGCACCTACGGCTCCGCTCCGTAGTCTCCTGCGGAGTCCCAGCACCCAAACCACCAGGCCATTCAGAGTCACGCCCACCACGAAGATTAGCACAGTCGCCACCATCTGGCTCACTCGTGCCGCCTCACTTGGGTATGAATAGGAGCTGTTGGAACTGGACTGTTCACCTGCCATTGAATCGCTGAAATAAACAAGGCACAGATCAGTTTCCAGTTGAAAACATTTTCAGATAATTCTTGCGATTATTATAAGTATGATTATATGATCATTATAATTATAATAATTATTATGAAGCAAAGTGGGCCCCTTAGTCACATTTGAACAGTGTGAAATTCTCTCTCTGCATTTAACCTATTCACCTAGTGGAGCAGTGGGCCGCCAGAGACGCAGCACCCGAGGTGCAGTGTGTGGGAACGGTACCTTGCTCGAGGGTACCTCAGTGGTGGATTTAAACCCACAACCTTCTGATTGTAAGGGCATCTCCCTAACCAACTCCCTAATAGCTTTCTCGTATTTTGCTTATTCCCCTGAGGTTGCACAGTGGTAATGCAAAAAAGAAATTCGACTGCTCTCGGTACGTAAACCCTACAAAAATTATATGTTGTAGTAGTAGTAGTAGTAGTAGTAGTATCAGAGAGAGAGAGACTGATATAAATCGGGACGATAATAGATTAGTTATATATTCTCGATGAAGTGTAATTTCCTGGGAAACAGGAAGATATGCGGTATGAAATGAAAAGCGGCAGTGCAGCATCAGCTAATTTATAGAACTCTGTGGGTGTATGTGTGACATTTGACCAGTAACCACAGAGAAGGGAAGCACACCTAGAGTATAGAACTACTGGATTTTCATTTTCAGTATTACATAAATTTTATATATTGCACCTGGACCGTCTAGACCTTCCATCTAAAGTAAAACCCGTTTAAAAGACTGCTTTTGGAGAAAATCACATCCTGGAATGTGTGCAGATTATTATATGTAATATGCAGAACAGCAGTCATTTTTTCCCTTTAATTGTATGGCTGTGCTCCTTCAGTTTTCTCTTTACTATAACTGCGATTTTGATAAAGCATTTCCTAAAGCAGAGGTGTCAGGTTAAAGGAATGCTTGCCCTCTTCGCCTCAGGCTCTAGCAGCTACAGCGGAACGGACCCGCCATTCAAAGCCTGCCTACACCCATCTGAGACACATGCACGGTATGAGAACACACCTTAGCACCCTGCCCAGACACTTTTCACCTCATAATTCGTCAAGCTAACTTTCCTAAAGATCTGGCAATTCCTGGAAAAAATCTGATTTGTCACAGTGGGATTAGCACAAGTGTTGCAGTCCTGTGTGATGCTTACCTGTTGCTGAGGAGGTCTACCTGCTGGCTTTGACATGTACCTGACGTGGGAGAGAAGTCTCCAAGCTGTGTGTGAGTGGGGCTGCAAGAGCTGGTATTTGAAACGACGTGAGAGGGAGTGTTTCCTCTGGCCTTATCTGAATTTTGAGTGGGGGCGTGTTTAAGAAAGTGTACTCGTGTGTGTGTGTGTGTGTGTGTGTGTGTGTGTGTGTATGTTCCTTCCTTATTTGAAATGTTGCACTGTTTTAGTTGCAACAGAAGTACACACAGCTTTGCATTTGCCAGTAGTTTGAGTAATCACACTGATTAGCCACATTTGTTCAATGGAGGGAGTGGAGATTTACTTGGAGATAAGAGCCATAAAGCAAACATCTGAACCCTTTTTTCATGCTGATATGATGAGCTCTGTGATGATTGTCTGTCTGCTATTAAGAAAAAGCAGTCCAGGTGGAAACACTGCTTATAACTTTATTGTGAAAGGATGAGGCTAAACTGCTGTTGACTGACTAGGTCAACAGCAGATTGGTCTTTGTGATGTCGCTTAGAAAATTCTCCCTGTCCAAAAACAAAAAAGCCATTTCTCAAATGGTAACTTTAACTTTACAGGAGAGGGCAAAAATAACCTTTTTCCTGGTGGAGCATTTCTACTGGCCCACCATGTGTGAAGGGCAGGTGTGTGCAACTGGAGAACCATGGTTTTCACTGAACAGTGAAATATGGACTGGGGAGTGAACAGTATGTATTGAAATATGAACAGTGTTTATATACTAAATTAAGCTCCTTTATTTCAGTGAGGAAGACTTCGTGTTCTGTGATATGCAAACTTTAAGCATAGACCGAAATACCGACTATCTCATGATAGAAATGCTGAGCAATATCTCTCAATCAGCATTTAGAGAAATTATTGCTGAGCTAAGAATATTTAAAAAAATCATTTGGCAAAGGTAAACAAATAAAAATGTCAGCTATCATTTGGATTTGCAAGACTTTGCAAGAGGTTAGTTGGTCTAATAATCGTTTTATCCCACCAATCACAGTGGACACTGGCCGTCACATACCTCTGTCAAAGCAAGGGAACCATATCACATTTCTTTGAGCTTCTACATTGTAGAGGCTCAACACGGTTGGAGGGAAATGATGATGGTATTTTGTCCTTCCTGTTAAAATGTGATCCCATTGGGTCTGGGAAGCGTCTTTGTTGGAACAGTGGAGTCGGTCAACTCAGTCTTTACCTTTCTACACAATGTAATATGGACGTCATTGCGGGGAATGTTTGCCCAAGTTCTGTGCTTCTTGTTCACTTGTGGCAATACAGAGGGTTCCTTATTTTAAAATGTTTTGCCTTTCTGCAAAGTGTACTGAGACTGTGTTTTCTCCCAATCAGGTCAGTTCAGTATGATTCAAAAGTCTTAAACATCCAACAAAATGGTTTAAAACTGTTTATCTTGGCGGTAAATCTGTTTTTGCCAGTAGAAGCACTATATAACACTGTAACGCACACAATAATAAAAAACTATGTTTGTGTTTTGGTCAGATGATGGAAGAACACAGGTTTGGTTACTATCCTCTGAGGTTTTGAGCTCATTCAATGAGAACGAAATGCAGCTTCATTTGAAAAACACACTTTGACACCGCAGGTGAATGTACATGCATATCTAGCAAGTCACGGCAAGGACAATTTAGTGGAAACTGATAAAGACAGCAGTAAAAGAGCTTAGGTTAGGCATGTTCTTGGTAGCAAAAACCACATTACATGGTCAGTTGTAGATAGCTCTGAAAGTTCTGAGGTGCTTTTTAATCATCATCAGTTAACGTGCAAAGGAACCACAAGGCAGAGAAAGCCAAGACAGGTATCCTGTTTGTGATTTTATCACCCATTTATCGTGATATCAAGCATTTTTTCTTTTTTTCTCACGTTACTGAGCCCTTTAGGTGCACAAGCAAACATCATTTGCACCCATGAGTGCAGAAATTACTCAATATACTTCATTTTCCTAGTTTTATTTGACATTCACTTCCTTCTGCCACTCAGTTCTTGTTTCTTTCATAACTTTGGCACCACTGGGTTCCTCTGAGTCGCAGCCACGGAGAAGAAGGTATTCGGCAGTTTGCAGTAACATGAAACGTCCCACGTTGTTGGTAAAATCCAATGAACGGATGATCTCAAGAATGAATGCTGAAATAGAGCAGAAATACTTTCTAAATGCAAAATTCTAAATGCAGGGAAAACTGAAATGAAACATTTATTGTTCGTGGAATGTTTTGTATAGCGAGTGTGTTCATATGTGTTCACACCATTCACTATAAAACCAGACGCTTTAATTTTACCCCTTAAAATGACCTTACTTTTGACCTTTATTTTCCATACAGGAAATAAAGGAAAATTATGGGAAACAGTTCACAGATTAAGGGGTAAAACTACAGAAATTTCCCATTTTTCAAATGTGCCCGTTAAATAACAGAACCGCCTGAATTAACGCCTTAAATTTAAGATTAAGGGGTTTCACACTCATGCCTTAAATCTAGGGTTGGTTTCACAAAATAACGGCCACTTAATTCAGACTGAGGGGTTTGGTGTAAATTTTTCAGGCGTAAATTAAGGTCGGGTTAAGCACATTTTCAATTAATTTTGTCAGTGATTGCTATCCATAACCCACAGGTGGCCATGTTTCTCTTTGGGTTATGAAGTGTCCTTATAATCTGTTTTACCATTTTGAGATACGACGTATAATTGGCACTTTCGCTTATATGAGAACAACAGTGTTTCTACACTTTTAAGTGAATAAGTAATGTGTAATGTATCGCTCTTGGTTGTGGTATCGATAAGTTGGGGCAGAATGAGTGGGGGCAGTGTTGTGTGTTTTTCTACTGGGG
>JBBIGA010079528.1:0-11701 GCA_037576975.1 Alestes dentex | reverse complement strand
TGGACTCTGTAAAGCTGCTTTGTGACAACCTGGTTGTAAAAAGCGCTATACAAATAAAATTGAATTGAATTGAATTTTTAATTGTTTTTTCATCAGGTAGCTGGAGAGGCGAGAGACTTTTACGTGCCAAACCCATCGTGCCGAGAATTCAACAAGTTTGAGTGGATCGGGCAGCTCATGGGAGCTGCTCTACGTGGCAAAGACTTTTTGGTCAGTGAGATCAAAAGCCTTGTGGGTTAAATAGTTTTGCTTGTACTTCCTTCCCAGAGAAATAGGTTGCATTTTACTGCTCTTAAGAAGTCTTCTTCCAGTCCATAAAACAGGTTCCTGATTACAGGGGCTGAACCTCTAGTTCTCATGACATATTTACAGAATACTGGTTAAAATCCCAGTATGTCTAATTAAACTGTTGCACCACCTCAGTTTATCAGAATCAGAAAATGTTATTGATCCTGGAGGACATTGCCTACTTATTGTGTCACATACTTAAATGAGCGAACACCAGACACAACACCTACATTAAACTTCCAGACATCTTTGTGTATATGAGTTAAAGATCACACTGTTTGGCTGTAACTTTTTTATTTATTGTACTTGAGCTAACATGTATTCTGACTAATTCCTTGTCATGTACAGCCTCCCCGGTAACAACACAGTCCAGCTCAGAGTAGCATTTTAAACCATAAGCTTGACGTGTTGTGAATCTGAACTCCATCTTAAATTCGTGAGGTTGAAAGAGATTTTTTCCCAGCGTTCTGTACACACTGTCTAACAGTAGCTACAGAAAAACTACATTCATGGTTGTGCATTTATTCATCTGATGCCAGATATTTCCGTGTAATATTTTAATGTGACTTGAAGTCACCATTAGATTATGTAGATCCAGCTTTAGATTGTGACTGGAAACTGTCAAATATGAGTTGCTTTTCTCAATTTCTGTAGCATGCTTCTGTATTTATTTCTTGATTTTTGTTTGTTCAGGTCCTCGCTCTGCCCGGGCTGGTCTGGAAGCAGCTCACTGGCGAGTCAGTCAGCTGGAAGGAAGATTTTCCCGCAGTGGACTCTGTGCTGGTCAGCCACATTATTTTCAAAAAATGGTTTCAGTATACACTGCTATGGTTCCAGGCTGTTCTGAATTTAGCCTTTCAGTGTGGAGTTTTTCATGTTCTAATACACATAAAAAGGATTTCACAAAACAGGATTTTTCCATTTATGACCAAATGTAATCCTCAAAACTCAGTGTATCAGTAAACTCTGATTTCAGTAAATATAACCGGTGTAAAACAGTCTAGAACCGGTGTTTGTTCTACTACACTCTCGCCGTTTGCTGCTCTTTCTCTCGGCACGCCACCACTCAGCCGCTCTCCGGAGCCCCTCCCTCTGTGGGTTCTGTGTGACACAGGAACACCAAACGAAGCTCAGCATGACGTCTGACACCTTGAACCTCAACACAAACCGGGGGCACTTCCGTATAAAGAGTTGTTTGGCCCTATGATGATTTACCATTTGTTGCGCTGCTGGCATGGGTCTGTGCTGCGCGTGTTCTAAGGGTTAAGCCCATAGTCCAGCCTGTCCAGTTGGAGAAGAGCTTAGGGGAATATGTATTTCCAGTACATTCAGGGCTTAAATGTTCTACATCTGTAGATCTTAAGTAATGCATCCCAATTTTGTGTGTGTGTTCCTGTGTTCAGGTGAAGCTGTTGGACGCGATGGAGAACATGGATAAGGAGACCTTTGACTTTAAGTTCGGTCAGGAGCTGGTGTACAGCACGCCGCTGAGCGATGGCCGGCTGGTGGAACTGATCCCCGGCGGCAGTTCTGTGGTGGTGCAGTATGAGGACCGTATGGAATTCGTCCGGCTGGTGCAGAAAGCCAGACTGGAGGAGAGCCGGGAACAGGTACTCCAAACCTCCCCCTTGCACCTCCCCCTTACAAACAAACAAGAAAGCAGTGAAAAGTATCAGGATTAGTTCTGTGTGTAAAAGTAGTTGATACTGTGTGAGCTGGTGAGGAGAACACAGGTTCGGTTCCTCCAGCCGTTGTTTGGATTTGTGAAACTCCACCAGCAGCTCCTGGTTTAATCTAATGAAGGACTGATTGAGTCAAACCAGGTTTCTGATGTAATACTGGAGTACAGTAATTACTATAGTAATACTGGACTTCCACAAGGAACTCACTGATATACCGAACATAAAATCATTACTGTATGTTATTTGTATTTATTCATTTTAGTTTTGTTAAGTATATTTCATAATGTTAGTGTGAAAAACACTAAATATTGTTTTGCAGATGTTTGCACAGTACTGTATATACTCAAACTAGCGTGTTAAATGGTTAGAAGTGCAGTATGCAAAATCTAAGAATGTGTAGGTTGTGTGGTAAATTTACAAAAAGGGTGGACTGTTATTTTGACATGAGTGCTCCAACAGCTTCTACTGATGACATACTCACAAGTGCTTATAATATCTTATGGTTATAAAAAGTTAACATGAGCTGCTTTCATTCACTATGGATGGTAATGAGCTGGAAGAAAATGCAATAAAATGTAAATTACACAAGCCTATAAAGATACTGTATCCTAAAAAAAAAGTCCCATCTTTCTGCACTAAAGTTGATACACATAAATGTTAAAGTGTATAAACAAGAACTGTATACAGTTATGCTGTTTATTGCTGAGAGGATTTCACCAAAAGTGCTGGAGGTGAAGCATGACAGCATAAAAATAATGCGTTTATTCTAAGACGTGCCCTTTGGTAAATGTTCTGTTTACCCAAGCTGCTGTTTATGTTTTACAGATAGCTGCCATGCAGGCAGGCCTTTTGAAGGTGGTACCACAGGCTGTGCTGGATGTTCAGTCATGGCAGGAGGTAGAGAAGAAAGTGTGTGGAGACCCAGAAATTTCTGTGGAGGCTCTAAAACGTCTCAGTGAGTTTTATACAATAGTACCAGTGTAAAGCACTTCTTTTCACAATTAGCTTCACGGTAGGATGGAAGCTGGGCCAGATTTATAGCTGAGAGTAACATATGACTCAGTTTGTAAAAGTGTTGTTCACATTATAAGGCTGATGTGACACAATTCTAATGTTTTAGTGCTTTAACATGACCCAGAAGTGATGTTTTTCAGTGCTGTACAGAAACACCAATCTGATTTGAGCCCCTTTGCTGTGTGTTTCTAGACAAAATGTGTATCATGCTCCTGGCTGGATTATTAACTTTGACTTTGATGTTTCACAAACTCTCCAACTTGTTATAATTGCAATAACAAGGACTGTTTGTTCTCCATCAGCACGCTATGATGATTTGGAGCCGACGGACATCAGAGTTCAGTATCTGTGGGAGGCCTTGACCAACTTTACTAACGGTGAGTACATGCCATGGTCTATTTATGGTGGTTTTCATCTAGCACAAGGAACCATACTGTACCGCAAACAAATAAAGCGACCGGTACCCGAGCTGCTCGACAGCGGGGCCAAAAACAGCCCACAGCTGAGCTGACTGCATCACTGCTTTAGGATTCGTCAAAATGTCATCTCAGCATGTAAAGAGGCCACTGTTTTATGGGAATCAACAAAAAACAAGCACTTCTGTGTTTTTGGGCTGGGGAGAAATTTCAGTGGGAGTTTTCTATGACACTAAAAGATTTATCTTTAACACTGTGAGAAACGTGAAGGTGATCCAGGACATCACGAACAAGTTATCTGGGTTCGGTTTTCATCACACAGCTAAAGAATACAGAGGAAAAAATATAAAAAGTCAAACAGGACTATACACAATAACAAAAGCAGCTCTGACAGAAAAACTTTCTGCTGGTTCAACTCCCATGGACGCGGTTTTGGGACGCCCGGCCATAAACTGTGTGGAGAGCATTGAGTCAGAAACTCCGTTACTGGACTGAGATACACTGGAACATCAAAACGTGCTGCAAATTCCAAACCGTCACAGTACAGTTTAAGTACAGCATGGTTCCTGTATACATAAGAACCGGTCCATCACTGACACTGAAAGAATGTAACTTTGTGTTGATTTTCCAGAGGACCGCAGCAGGTTCTTGAGGTTTGTGACGGGAAGAAGTCGACTTCCTACCCCCATCTACATCTTCCCAGACAAACAAGGGTAAAAAGCTGCTCTGCTCTGTATGTTTTTGAAACCTTTGTTCACTGTGTGCCATGCCCTGTCTAAAACTGCACCCACCTCTGTCCAGGTCTGAAACCACAGATGCACTTCCACAGTCTTCGACCTGCTCCAGCACGCTTTATTTACCAAAATACCCAAGGTGACTATAATCTGAGGTTACGCTCCATGAAATATTCAGCACTACTAAGGCATCAGTTATTTATAAAGGCTATTTATTATACATTTCATTCATTTTCTTTGATTTTTGTTTTCCGCAGTGCTAAGGTGTGTGAAGAGAAGCTTCGCTATGCTGCGTATAATTGTGTGGCCATCGACACAGACATGAGCCCTTGGGAAGAGTGACCTGTTCACATCATGTTTACAGATTTTACACCACAGGATTTTTACATCGGTAGCTTTAGCCATCACTATCCACAAAAACATATCTATAGTGTTGCCAATTGCAGCTGTACATAATAAACAAATATGTTAAAATCGTCCTCTTCACTCTTTTTTTAGTTGATTATTAAATGTGTCCAAAACAAAATTCAAAGATGTTCATTCTACTGAATTATTGTAGAAAGACATTATATAACAGGAGATGTTATGTATTTGGGACAGGCAATCTGGAGCTGTTAAGTTTAAATGTTAATGTGGTGGGTAGGATACTTGCCTCATGGGTGCAAATCCTACCTTCAGCAGACCACCACTGGGTTCCTGAGCAAGACCCTTAACCCCAAGTTGCTCCAGGGAGACTGTCCCCTGTAGTTAGAGAATGGAAGTCGCTTTGGATAAAAGCGTCTGATAAGTGCTGTAAGTGTAAATGTGCTAACAGAATTGGGATGCATTTTGAGGCACATTGAAGTACCATCTGAAAATTGTCTGTTTGGCAATGGCTTCATTTTTCGGCTTCATTTTTCAGCATCACAACGATCCCCAACTAAAAATGTAGTCAAAGCATCTCGATAGAACAACACAGGATAGAATATTATCAGTCATGGGTCAGCCTCCCCACAGCCCGGATCTCAGTGTTATTGAGGCAATGTTGGATCATCTTGACAGAGAAATGAACAAAAGGCAGCAAACATCCAAAGAGCTTTGGAACGTCCTGCAAGAAGCCTGGAGAACTATTCCTGAGGACACTTATAGAAATGACAAGAAAGCTTGTCTAAAAGTTCAGTCTGTGAACGGTGGTCATAATGGTGGTCAGACAAAATATTGACTTAAAAGCTGGTTAGAATTAAACGCCCTCTTTGTCCTCTACACTATATGTATCTGTATACATGATGCAGTAAATCACTGTGCTGACCTTCCTAGCAAAATATAAAGAAATGAGAGATGGTTTAAGACTTTTGCGCAGGACTGTAGGTTACACACCCATAGAAACATTCAAGGGCTCATATCCTACAGTTTCTCTTGAACTTAATCTTTTTCCCCTGAGATCTACTTATAGCGCTGATGTGTTCAATTACCATATTCTAACCTTTATTTTGTCCCTCAGAATTTAACAGGCTGTTACTGTGCCTTTGGGACTGATTATATGTAAATGAGCTCTGTTTTGATTGGATGCTCTGTATCACGATTCAATCAAAGTGCTGTAGGCTTGATGGGTGGGGCTAAAGTGAATGGGTGGAGCTAAACTGCTGTAACTGATGTAGGCTGAATGGGTGGGGTTAACTGCTTTAGGCTGAGTGGGTGGGGTTAAACTGCTGTACACTGAGTGGGTGGAGCTAAACTGCTGTAAGATGAATGGGTGGAGCTAAACTGCCAGAGGCTGAATGGGCGGGGCTAAACTGCTGTAGGCTAAATAGGTGAGGTTTAACTTCTGTAGGCTCAATGACTTGTTATATGTAAATGTATATGGATTTTGAAACTTTGTGTTTGACATTATATTCCTATGATTTTACTTAACAGTCAATACAGATATATAGATGCATAGAGATCCATACTATGAAGCAGAATGACAATTTGTTTTAAGAAAACTTTTAAAATTACCAATTGTTATCAGATGTTAGGAACCAAATAACAAACACTATGTTGGAAAATGAATTAATGTACAACGATCTTTAAGCTCACTTTCTGTTGGTTATGAAAGTTCTGAAATTCTTCAGTTATAAAGCTCATCATTGAGGCAGGACAAGAGTGAAGTTATAGATCTGGGACCAGAGATCGAAGCTACATTTTCATATCAATGGCACTTGTCTGTTCCTAACTACAGTATGTAATTACCCACTAAAATCTGCAGTGTGTGGAGTATACAAGACTGTAGGGCTGAAAATCCAGGTAACCACACACACAGAGCTGCCAGTGATAAATCATTTAAAGATTCTCTGCATTTAACCTCTTAATTTGCTCAATTACCAAACAAGTGCTGCACTTTCTTTATCTAATTTAACTGGATTTAACTGTGGTAAAGTTCTTGTCTCACAGGAGATGTGCTCTTACTGTATTTTTGTATTTTGCTGTACTTTTGTATCTTCCTTTAACTTCCTTTGTTTGCACTTTTCTGTAGTCACAGCTGCTGAATAACTAATTGTAAATGTAAGACATTAACCTTAGGTTGTCAGTGTTGTTTTAGTATAAAAAGCAAGTAAATAAATTCTGAAAAGAAAAGATTCAGACACCCTCCGCCCTACTCCCTACACACTGCAGTGTATACCTGACTCCCTACACCCTACAGTCTGTACCTGACTCCTTGCACCATACACCCTACAGTCTTACCCAACTCTATACACCCTACACCCGACTCCCTACACCATACACCCTACAGTCTGTACCTGACTCCTTGCACAGTCTTACTTGACTCTCTACACCCTGTATACTACACCTTGATGTCCTACTCCCTACAGTCTACACCTGCCTCCCTATGCCATATAGTCGACACCAGACTCCCTACACCCTACAGCCTTACATGAGTCCCACTCTAGCAACCCAACCTGACTCCCTACTCCCTACACCCTACAGTTTACACCTACCTCCCTACACCATACACCCTGCAGTCTTACATGAATCCTGCAGACAACACCTGAGTCCCTACTCCCTACACTCTACACCTTGCAAACTGAGAGGGGTCCAGTAATATCACCCATTTGGACACATAGGTCATTTACCACTCACACTGACACAAACCTACTCATCTTATATTCTGATTAAGTACCAGTTCAGTCATGTTTACGTTTAATGCTGCAGGTCTTTTTACTGTGTGAACTTGGTGATAAACTTGGAAAAATAAGTCTTCTTTGCCTCACAATGCCTTTCATGTATCCCTTCACAGTGAACGGTGAATTTATTTATTACCTTTTAAGGCCACCAAATGTGCTAAAATATTCATATATTTTATTAAAGTTAAAAAAGAACCCCCTAAATTAATCAAATTGTCAAAACCTCTTAGTGCCCTAGGTAAGGTGCACGCATATCGATTGGAACTCCCCCGCTGTCTTCTCCCAAAATCTCGCGATAAGTGTGTGCTTGAAACATGCCCATGAGCCTTTGAGGTTCCTCTTTCTAGCCGGCGCCTGAGATGGGTACGTGTTTTCAGATCCAGACTCAGAAATAATCCAGTCTCATCTGGCTCTCTGGGCATGTTTTTCGCTTAGATTTTTGTGTCGGGCGGTGGAATAAATGCATAAGAACGATTATAGAAGGATATATCCGCACTGGGGGCACCTTTTTGTTATATTTTGGTTTTGAGAGCAGATGGGGTAAAGTGGATGGCGACTTAAGATGGCCGCGCCAGGCGTGCAGAGGTTTTGTGGTGAAATGTTTGGCCTTTTGGACCAGCTGTAGATCACCTGGACTGCATTTGTACAGCTTTTCAGTGGTTAAGGTCTCATCTGTGTGTCCTGAGCTTGTGGATAATATGGTTCTCTGGCTGGCTGGCTGGCCTGTTAGCTGATTAGCTCCTTGGAGCTAAAGCTCATCTGCAGTTTTTTTGGGTCCTTTTGCTTATTTAGATTATATATTACTATTGAGAACCTCTGACTGGTCTAAACCCCTTTGAGAAGGTTAAATGTTCTCTGTTTAACATAGTGCATGTTAGTAGTAGGTTGGCCCATGCTAATGCGTAAAAGGTAAGAAATAACTGGAAATCTGTTTATTTCAAAGCTTGAGTGTGTGATGATCTCTTTTCGTGGAATCTGAACTAAATGTGTGGATACACACCTTGGAGAACTGAACACTCGAGTACCCAGCACTGGAGAAGTCTCTAGTCTGGGCCATGCTCTTGATCTCATCACTTAATGTTTTTTTATATTCTACCCAGGTATCTCCAGGGACAACTGGCACAAACGCCGCAAGACCGGTGGCAAACGCAAACCCGTCCACAAGAAGAGGAAGTATGAGCTTGGCCGGCCTCCTTCAAACACCAAGGTAAAAAATCTTCCACCCACATGGAGGTCAGACCCTGCACCCATGTGAGTGATGTAAACACATCCTTAGGTTGGTCCTTTTTGACCGTTTTGGTCAAAGCTCTGGACCCTCCAATGTTAGGGTTTGTCATAGTTACACTGACACATGGCCACTGTCAGAAGCTGAAGCTTTTCTGAGAGATGGGCACTTGCACATGGAGCTGTGAGATGTTTTCTACCGTCTTAACACATCATCTGCTCCTTGCAGCTTGGACCTAAGCGTATCCACACAGTGAGGGTCCGTGGTGGGAACAAAAAATACCGTGCCCTGAGGCTTGACGTGGGAAACTTCTCATGGGGCTCAGAGTGTGAGTGAGTTTACATGCCCTTATAGATTAGCATTTTGTAATCATTAGGTCTCACCAGGTGGTCCACATTTTTTAATTGTTATAAACACTGCAACCAGGTACAGGTGCATTGGAAGCCAAATTAGATTAAAAAACGTGGATAGAAGTAACTCCCCTTACCCAAAAGATTGCCGGAACAACGTTGTGTCCTGGTAGTGAGTTGTTAAATATCTAAATGTGGACCATTTGGTTGACCCCATGGTCTGGGTAGGGGAAACCCTGTTCCAGACTGTATTGTCTTTCACTGATGATACTTTGTCCAGTTCTGCTACTGAACATTCGTGATAGATGTCTATGTTCCAACGCTGAGAAAGACCTGTCTTTTTAGATCCCACTGGTTAGATTGGATCAAGCATTCTAAATATTAAGTGTGGTGTTTCCTTTGAACAGGTTGCACTCGCAAGACCAGGATTATTGATGTGGTCTACAATGCCTCCAACAACGAGCTGGTTAGAACCAAGACCTTGGTGAAGAACTGTGTGGTTCTTGTGGACAGTGGTCCTTTCAGGCAGTGGTATGAATCTCACTATGCCCTTCCTCTTGGACGCAAGAAGGGAGCCAAACTGGTACGTTTGTTTTAGCGGCAGCTGTTTTCAGTACCAAGCCCTTTGAAGGTTATGAATGTTTTCCCTGCTTATTTAATTGAGTAAAACGGATGAGACAGTAATCATGGCTACTTAACCATGTAGCTCCAGTGCAAACCTTTGTGGCAGCATTATAGATTTGAGAGCTGTTTGAGGAAACAAACTAGATCCTGCCAGGGCTTGGGCTGAAGACTACAATCATTTAAACCCTCTACATTTTGTCTGTTGTCTTTCTGTGATGATAACTTTGTCCAGTTCTGCTACTGATTGCATTTGATGCAGCTTAAGACTCTGAGGAAGACTTTTAGGTTTTGGATTTTAAGATCTTTGAGATTTTTAGTATTTACTTATTCTGCCATGGGCCTGAGCCTAGTTACACATACGCTGAAGTGAGCTTCTTCAACTTGTCCTTCTAGACCCCTGAAGAGGAAGATATTCTGAACAAGAAGAGATCAAAGAAGGTTCAGAGAAAGTTTGATGAACGCAGAAAGAACAGCAAGATCACTTCTATCTTGGATGAGCAATTCCAACAGGGCAAACTGCTTGGTAAGACTTTGTTCTTCAAAATAAATCCTATATTTTAATGGCCTGCATTTATATGATGATAACCTTAACCAGTTCTGCTACTGAGACTACAGTGATGAACTTTACCAAACTTCTGACTAATGCTTGAATGTGATTTAGAAGTGAACTGGCATCAGAATATGTACTAAATTGTCTTTCTCTGTATTCCAGCTTGCATTGCCTCCAGACCCGGACAGTGTGGCAGAGCTGATGGCTATGTTCTAGAGGGTAAAGAACTGGAGTTCTACCTGAGGAAGATCAAGGCCAAGAAAGGCAAATAAATGTACAGCTCTGTTTGATACGATAACATTAAAAAACAAAAATGCCTCAGTTGTGAAGTTGTTTTGGTTTTTTTCAATAAATTATCTGTGACAAGGTGCATGGTTCTTACGATGGACATTTTGAATTTAAGAAAATTGAGGCTGTGGAGGTTTGAAGTTGCAGAAGTTTATAACTTTGTGCAGTAATAGAAATTTGAGTTCTTTGGAAAATCTTTTAATGTTCATAAATGGGCTATGTACCATTTTAGGTGGCCTCTTTGAGTTGTGACCGTCTCATGCATGATTGAAGTCAAATAATGCAGGTTAAACAGTGGCAGTTAAGCAAAAAGTGTAAAGATAAAGAATCTTAACGATCTGTCATCCTGGGTTGAGTTTGAAAGTTTCTTCAATTTTATGTTTAAGAAGGTCTGGGAACCCTGCAAGTGGTGTGAATAAACGTGCCTGGTTTTTTCGCATCAAATTTCTAAGGCTCTCACTGCAGGGAAAAAAAAAAAGTAAAACTAAAATGAGATGCTAGAATCAAGCTAAATTATATATAGTGAGAAATTTCACCAATTTTTTGTTAATGGAAACTAGATTATCTTGTTTTCAAGATTTAATGGTGTGTGAAGATATTAGTGTAGTGTTTGACTGTTTTGATTTTTATATATATATATATATATATATATATATACACACAACACTCCAGTCCTCCAAATGGCTTCGTCAGCTGTACTTCCTATAGTTTTTACAAAAATGGAGCTTTACATTAAGTCAGGGGTTCTTTAAACATAGTTTTGGATTTAATGGTGGGTCAAGGGCCAGAAAGTCAAGCTTGTTTTTTGTAACATCACTGGTGGTTTAAAAACATGATAGTTTGAAATGGTTGTCTCTAAGAGTTGTGAAATAGAGAGAAAAGCCACAGAATTTGTTCTGCTTGGTCTGAAATGATTAACTTTAGCCTGGGTACCTTAGATGAGCATCTAACGGTTCTCTTTTTAACTTTTTAGCTCTTTTTAACACAATTTGTTTTTCCTCTGAAAAGGTTTGACAATTCTGTTTTAAGAACGTTAAGGATTTCAGCATTAATGTGTGGATCCTCCTTGTTTCATTGATTATTGGTCACTCTAAATTTGGCCTTTGATTACTTTGACAGAAAATGTTCTAAAATGAGAGTAGCTTCATATTTTAAAATATCCCCATAGACATTTCTTGATTAATATTAAACATAGAATGTGTGAAATGGTGCGACTCGCTTGACCTCCCGAGACTGGACTGCAGGCTGGCCTTTCTCTGAAGACCAGATCATTCAGGATGCAGCAGCGGGTCTGGTGGGAGAAGTCTGGTGACATTACTCCATTTAATTCTAGCGTTCCAGGGCTTGTTTGCAGGTGGGTGTGAATTATCAGAAAAAAGTGAAAAGCTAC
>JBBIGA010079507.1:0-11702 GCA_037576975.1 Alestes dentex | reverse complement strand
TATATATAAAATGTGTGTGTTTTCTGATTCTGATTAGTGAATATATACATGTCTAATAGATATATGTATTAAATTTTATTTAATTTTACAGCAAATGTGTACAGATTTAGCGGAATTATTACCTAAATGCTCCTCCTTCCATTTAACTATGGCCAATGTATATTCACCAGTTTAATATCCCCCTACTGCATGATGATCTAAGAAGGTGAAGACACAAGAAGAGACACAATTGTGTTCACATTTCAAAGTCAAAATCTTCACAGTATCTGATGCATCTTCGTAACCACTTCAAGTGAACCACTTGAAACCAACTAATTTTGCTGACCTTGATTTATTCTTTTAAATTTTACTGTCGCTGCTGTCTTCTCATTTAAATTCCTGAGACCAGTGCTCCCTCAGTCCCACCGGACTGACTCCTCAGTAGGATCCACCGGTTTAAATCAAGATTGAGCACTACAAGAATTTTATTTGGCCTCCAGTGATGGAGACCAAACACAAGCCAGCACATCTCGCACCACTGCAGGAAGGGACGGTAAGCACAAAGGAAATATTAATATCCTCCTGACATGGACAATTTGCTGATGGCGGCGGTGCGAGTGTTCCCGGCGGAGCCCGAGCTATAGGTGCTGATGGATATTTGAATAGGCAGTTTCCACACACAACACCTCCGACTCCTTTAACAAGGTAAACGCCGGCGAAGGGCTGCGCGCCCCTCAGCGCAAAGCTGCCCAGAGTATAGAAGGGCTCAGACAGAAAACAAGGCAGGAAAAAACACCCTGGTTTAGCTTCTCTAGCACAAAGTAAAAAATAGTAGCGGCACAGCTGTACAGGTGGAAGGTGGGACTTCTGTGTACATGCATTCATAGTGTGTGTGTGTGTGTGTGTGTGTGTGTGTGTATATATATACACACAAACTTAATTATTAATGCTGGTCAACAATTAAAATTCATAATCACAATTAATCGCATGGTTTTCTTATGCGCAAAATTCAATAATTAATTCAAAAGTTGTGTATTGAGCACCTTCATTTTTAAAGTACTGCTATATGTACAAAAGTGCAATAACATTTGGTTTGCAAGCAGTTTAAACAAACTGCTTTTTTACAGCAGTGTCCCTTTAACACAGTTACACAGTTACAGTTCAAATATTTCTGTAATCAAATCAAATATAAAACCAAAGCTATTCGCCAATGCAGGGCGTTCTTGTTTTATCTAGTTTATTATAGTCCAGAGCATGAGGGGCAGAATCTTCGAGAATGCATTTTTTTTTGGTACTTCCAGGAGCACCAGTGGCCCACAGCTCAAGATAAGACAACTTGCTTCGGTGTACTCCATCTCCACCAACACAGTATGGGTTCTGTTCTGGTTCACAGAAATGTGGAACTGTTCGGGGCATTTCAACCAAACATAAATTGGATCTGAACCTGAAAAGTTGGTTCCCCGTTGGAACCAAACAATAGCTTTTTATTTCCTGTGCCATCAGTGGATGTCGTTCTACATTTTCTACACCGACATCGTCTTATTGTTAGTAGTTGGTCTAGGCTTGATTTTTGGATGAAACCAAGTATCTGCAATAATAGAACAAAAACATGTTATCAGCTCAATCTGCCTTCCTGTTTACTTTCGTTGTGCACTGTGCATTGTTCTCTCACTTGAGAACCTGTTCCGTCTTGGTGGAAAGCGGTAGGAGTGTGTTGGATGGCCCTCCCTCTCTCCCACCAGTCAGTGTGATGCTAACCAGCATGGATGACTGTTAGCTAATGTAACAGAACTGGTGCTTAATATTCTCCTCCAAACGTGTTAAGTTGTCCAATGCTGTTGTGTTAACGCTTCACTAGCCTGTATTTTAATGCGCAGTGCGTAACACCGCCAGT
Source organism: Alestes dentex (assembly GCA_037576975.1). Lineage (NCBI taxonomy): Eukaryota > Metazoa > Chordata > Actinopteri > Characiformes > Alestidae > Alestes > Alestes dentex. The sequence goes on along the minus strand of JBBIGA010079507.1, from coordinate 9,829 downwards.
ATCTGCGCTAACTGGTGACTGTTAGGGTTAAGGATTAGGATTTGGGTTACGGTTAGGGTTAGAGTTAGGGTGAGTGTTAGGGTTAGGGTTAGGGTTAGAATTAGGGTTAAGGTTAAGGTTAGGGTTAGGGATAGGGTGAGGGTGAGGATTAAGTTTAGGGTTAGTTTTAGGGTTAGGGTGAGGATTAGGTTTAGGGTTAGTTTTAGGATTAGGGTTAGGGACTTTCCCCGTCTCACGGCCTTTCAACCTGTTTCAACCGCTTTGCAAACAAAAACGAAGAGGAATCGACTCCTTATTTCTCTCTTACTGTCCCTCAGTCACCAGTTAGCACTGATACTGGTGATGTTACGCACTGCGCATTAAAACACACAGAGTAGTGAAGCATCGTAGAGCGTACGCCCTAACCACTAGGTCACTGTTTGTGGTATTAGTGGAGTTCTAGCTAGTGGGTGGAACTGAAGACAACTAAAATTGGAGAGAAAATCAGGAACAAGAAAACACCTCCATTCGTTTGCTTTGCGTTGTCCCACTGCCGAGACTGTAGTGGTTTATGTAATAGGGCCCCTGATAGTTACAATTCGCTTAATAACCACACAGACCAAACTCTGCTGGAAATATCCAGATGTTGTGTGTTTTCACACATCTGTACTGAGGTTTTTCCATTTCCCAGAGTAGCTTCTGTCTTTTCTCCACCATAATAATATCCCATCCTCTCATACCTTCTCACAAATGTTATGATAAAGCTCTGAGACAGCCAATGCCTGTTTTGAGGTCAGCTGAAAACTATTCATTTTTCATTCAATTTTTACCCGTTCAAATAATGGTTAGGCCTATGTTTGTCAGTTTCAAAGCCCTAAGTTCATGTAACCGTTCTGTAACAATTAATTTTCAACCCTAGTTAGCTGATGTAACTGTATTGGCGATTAATGTTCTCCTCCGAGCGTGTTGAGTTCTCCAGTGCTGTTGTGTTAGCAGCAGCTCAAAAGGATGTGTTTGACTCAGAGGAAGCATTGGAGAGATGACTGGAACAAAGGCATACATCTGAAATCTTGATTAGCAGTAAATAACATTTTTCATTTGGATTTTTTTTTATTAAGTATTTAACTATTTATTCAGCAGTCATGGGTTTTTCTTTCCATTCTAATCAGTTTAGGAACATTATTCTTATCCATTTTTAAAGCCCTAAGTTAATGTAACGAGTTGTTTTGGACCATTTTCATTGGTCCGCTTTTTAAATATTCACACAGTGTTTGGGGCAGCTGTAGTTTTTGAGCAGTGGAAAGAAAACCACAGAGAATATTCTTGTGTTTACTTGTATGATGCTTGTGGCCTGTCCAGCACCTGTCAGATCAGATGACCTCACACTGAAGGGGAGAATGTGCCATTGTGGTCACTGTAGCTTCACTTTCAGATTTGTTTACTGGATATTTGGGATTCATTCTGGCACAAAGTGTGTCAGACATCACCAAAAGGCCTCAGAGGAGTGTGTGTGTGTGTGTGTGTGTTGACTCTTTGTGTTGAAAGCTCCACTATAACACATCCATGTCTCATGCTTCACACAGCCCCTGCCAAAGAGACTTTTCTGGATTGAAGTGGGAATTCTGCTCCCAGGGCATGTCCCACTGTCATGCAGCAGCTAAAAATGTTACATTCCAGGGAGCAAAACCCAGGACCAAACATGTATTTCAATGGAAGAGCGTTTGTGGCTGTTAAACACAGAATAAAGGGGCTTTTGTAGACGCCGCAGCAGAAAAGGCCGAGTATTGGAGTATTGGCTGGGTGGATTATTGGTGGGATATATTTGCCGTTTTGCTTTGTTTGCTCGTATTGTGGAACAGCATGGCAGAGGACGAACAAAACATTCCTTATTGACTCACCACCAAGCCTGCTGAGCATGGGCCCTGCAGACCAGGCCTGAATGTTGAGCTGCAATAAACGATTTCAGAACAGAAATGCTTTCTGACAAGCCTAAAAGAAATTATGCACAGTTGAACAAAGAATCTAAATAGCAAAAAATTAATTTAATTAACAAAAAAGGTTCGTACATGTTCCCACTGTAAAACCGTTGAGGCTGGGGACATGCCCTCACTAATTTCGGTCATGTCTTTCGTTCCCAACACTTTTTGAACGCACTTAGTAAGTTAAACATAAGAATGATTAAAAATCAACGTCTCTCGTCATTGAGAGAGAACCAACAAGCTTACAGTAAATAAGACAAAAACAAAATTCTGGAAAGTGAAGAAGCTCCCGCCGACACCCTCTACCCGCTCTTCGCCATTGAACCTGTCATTGTCCCCCCAAAATTTTCAAAAAAAAGTGACCCCTGTGACACTGTCGTTTCACAAATTAGCGACCTCATACGGCAAAATGGAGCCGCGTAACATGATGGTGCCATTTCTGCCCCTGTTTTATGCTAAAAGTGTTTGTAATGCATACTGTGTTGTCATTGAAATGTACCTGGGCTTCAACCATGATCATTCAGCACCTGTTACTAAAAAAATCAGCATCTGGTTTATCACACATTTGCAGGCAATGACTAAAAGTTGGGAAAATCCTTTATCGAACATTTTTGCAAAACAATGGAATATCTGGTTAGCCTCAACATCAGTCTTTAGATTTCTTGATTGAGCTTTTGTCAAACAACCACTTGTTGATGTCATCTGCTATACACTAATATGTTACACAGCTGTTAAAGATAATATCCATATCTGTGGAAGATAAGCATATAACCACCTGTTCTACAGTTCAGGCTATTGGCCGATAGGCCTGTAGCTTGTTTACGGATTGGTTGTAGATATCCTGAAGGCTTCGCGACACGATGCCACTCACTTGACGTAAAGACAAGGTGCTAATTGTAGAAACTGAAGGTGTTAATTGTTGGGGTATCTCAAATAAATCAAGCTCCCATAGACCGACTTTTGCACTTTACGTCTGGTCCTCTGCTGGAGTGCCCAGCAGGGAAATCCACATATCACTGGAGCTCCGGAGCAGGGTTGGAGGATGTATCGGTCTAATCTTGTGTCCTGTTTCACCTCCGTGACAGCCTGGGTTTCTCCAGCTCCTCCATCAGCAGCCGCTGGGCCGCAAACACATTGCCCTCCGCTTCACCCAGCCGTGGCCGGCGCGCAGGGCACGGCTGTGATTGACGTCTCTCACGGTGTTCTCTGTCTCCTCTGCTGTCTCGTGCCGGCTTAATGGAACCATCAGTCCAGCCGTATGTGGGCCAGACATGGGCCTAGCGAGGGGCCGTCTGTAGACCCCCTGCTCAAGGGCAGCCCAGACAGCTCCCTCTCAGCCTGCTCCACAGGACGGAGCACACTGTAACTCACCCACATGCCAAAACCCATCCAAATCACTCTACAAAACCACAGTGGACAAAGAAGGATGTTTCCATTACAGGTTCCTCCAACAGCAAGGTGATCTTGACGGAACCTTCACTCAGATAAATCATGGCATGAACTTACATTAATGATGCCTCACATTTTCATCCAGTCATGAGCATATACAGCACACACACACAGACTTTGTTCCCCTAAAATAAAATTTAATGTCGGCATAATTTCCATTTGTAAGTAAAACAGTCTTGTTGGTTAAATTTCTGAGAGTAGAAAGTAGATGCTACTTTTTCCTCATGTGTCAGTTGTTATTGCACTTTTATTTTTATACATTGCAATAAAAATAATGAAACACCGTCTCATTTGCCTTGTTTGCACATATTCATCCCTAAAGAAGGACTTTGGGTTTGTTTAGAGCTATGGGAGTGGAGAAAATAAGCCTCGTCTGAATGTATTTTCACTCTCAGTCATTCAGTAGCATTATTTTTATCATGCGAGGGCTCACATGGGCCTGAACACCACGTGACTTTCATAGAGTGCACACAGTGTCCACTTTTCAGCACAATGTCCAATTTCTAGCATCTTTTCGGTATCATGCATTTGTGAAGCCACGTGTTTCAGCTGAAAAAAGAATTTTGTGCCCCATAACACGTAATTTCTGAGCAAAAAATACTGAAAAGGTCGGTTTGGGCTATTTTTGGACACTCAGAGCTGTACGGCATTTGACACAGACTACAGATATGTTATGGTCATTTCAGTCTTGTCCAGGTCCATCTAATAGCTTGGTCTCCGTCATTCTCATGACGCCACCAACACTGGAAGCGTGAAGGCAAGCAAACGCTTCTTCAGAGCCATGTGACGCTCCATGGCATCTTTTCAAACTGCTCAACTCGCTTGGAGGAGAACAATTTTTTACTGTTTGTCAATGTCTGCTGCTTGTGTTATATTTCCAGTGTTCATACACACATTTATCCACTATGTACATATACACATACTGAGATATATTTATATACACATACATATTTACACACACACACACACACACAAATGTCTATATTTATATTATTGTATTATTTGTACAGTGTGCTTTTTATATTTTATTGTTGTATAGCTTTTATTCTATTGTTTTGGCTGCTCTTACCTTTCTAACTTTGTGACTTTGTTCTGTCCACTTTCTGCCAACTTGTGGGACTAATAAAGGTTTATCTTATCTTATCTTATCTTATCTAACTCCCAGTTCTGTTACAGCCAACACTGTTCCTCATTTTTTTCTTTGTCTTATGACACACTATTTACTGTGAAAAATCTCATGCCATGCCTGCATGACGATACGAATACACAAGGTCTTGCTGTTTATTAGGTTTTGGCCCATGTGCTGCTCTTTTTTTATTGTGAGACATGGGCTTGTTTTGTTGCACATAATGACAGAATTCTTGCTGATACTGATGAGAGGCAAACCCAGAGCTCCTCATCCATGGACCTCACTCTGCTTCTCTCTCTTTATTGCTTTTCATGATCAAAAGGCTTGAAAAGCTGAGCTTGCACAAGTAGGTAGTAGAAAAGTGGAGCAATATTGAAATCTCTTTCTGAGATGATTGGAAACTAAGTATCCAAAGGGCTGTCAGTGAGGAGCATTTTCATACTACTGTCTACTCTCATTTAAATGAGCTTTTCTTGCATTTGCAGGGATGTGTTTCCTGTGGAGAATTCTTTAAGCGGTTCACAGATCGTCAAACTTCGGTCGAGGCTGAGGGGAGAGTGAATTTCTCTTGACGCTCTTGTTGCATTTAATCTTGGACACTGTTTTGGAGTTACTGTATTTTCATAGACTTATATTTTCGTATACTTATGCTTTTTGCACATATAAAGCACACATTTACATTCCAGTATTGCTGCTTTCCACCTGGCTACTGATGCAGCATTTGCACAATTTCATACATGTTAAAAAGTTACCTTGTACCAAATTTTGCATCCTTGTACTAAATTGCACATTTTTTACTTCTAGTTTAGAGTTTATCTATTTATACTTGGGTACTCTGTGTTCCTTTGTACTGGGTAAAATCTGGAGCCACACCGTCTCATCTCACTGTGCACATGTTGAGAGATGACCCCAAGCCAGTCGGAGGTCCACTGGTGGCCTGTCTTGTTCTGAACGAGAGGAAACATTTAAAGTGCCCCCTTTCCAACATGCTCTTGCCACAGGCGAGTTTGTAAAGAAATCCTGGACAGAAAGACAGTTTGACAGTTTGTTTTCATTCCAACCCTACATTCAACTCATTCTGATCCTGGAAGACGTCGGCCATCAGCAATCACCCGTGTGCATTTGGGCTTTTCTGTGGTTAAGAAAGGTCCCGATTCCTCTCTCATTCTGTAAAACTTTGCCATGGGAGAACCAACAGGCGTGCAGCAGCAGCGTCTGTGATGTGAGCTCATTTCAGACAAGAGGCAGCTATAAAAGTCTTGCTTTATTAAACATGACCATGTTCATCACATCGCTAAAATCATTAGGGCCTCGCCATTCAAAAAGCAACATGTTATCAAGACATCATTATTTTTCTCTTTAATGTCTCATTGAATTCTCCCCAACATGGCACCAGCCCCATCCATGCAAACACCTACACAGTCTGTCCAATTTAGTTTCCTTTCTCGAGAGACTCGGATGTCACCTGAGCGTTTCATCGCCTGTTGTTTTCTCCACCAAAAAAAGAAAAATCTCCCTAATGCTCTCCACATCAGCATATCTCACATTTGCTCCATATCTGCCAGCGTACCTTCAATGCATGTACTATTTGACAAGGAAACTTTTGAGATTTCTCTAGCAGCTTCTGGCACAGACATTGTACTAACAATAGTTTTCCAAGCAGGCAAGATTAAAGATTTGGCCACTGTGTGTGATTTTTCTTTCCTTTACACACAAGCTCCGCAACTTGATAGCTAGCTTTCTGGAGCTTTGTCAGAAATGCTGGTAGTTTTTATCATGAATTTTGCTTGGTTTTTCACTTTGACATCTCAAACAACTGAAACATTCAGCATTCTTGCTGGCAAGTGCTGCTTGTTTTGTAGTGAGATGTCTCTTCAGTTTATTGTGAGTTTTTCCCTGCAAACCAAGCACAATGGAATTAGAGCAGAGAAAATCCATGTGCATGTGAATCCATAATTCAAGTAATCAACACTGTATTGTATGCTCACCACTTTAAACTACTTCTTTGGGTCAGCGCTCTGAGATTGGGATGGTTCAGGTTCATGGTCAGAAGTTCGTTTCATGTATTTATCCACCGTCTATTACTTTTAGCTAGAAATTACTGGATGCTAATAGCAAACTGTAAGCTATATTTGTTGTATGCAGTTATGTTGTGCTGTGTGCGAGATGGATTTGGCTGTTAGGTTGCAATAGACTGTCCAAGGACTGACTGATGGCATCACGATAGTAATGGAGGGACAGCAAGGGTCATCCTAACCACCCAGAGAGAGCGAGGACATTTAAACTGCCATCAGTTTCCAGCCATGGAAGTCAGTGGCTTTAGGGCTGAAACTCTCAATCACCCAATGATAAGGGTGGTGGAGGCCTAGCAGGTGGGATACTTGCCTTTGGACTTCAGCATACCACCACTGGGTTCCTGAGCAAAACCCTTAACCCCAAGTTGCTCCAGAGAGACTGCCCCCTGTAGTTAAGGAATGGAAGTTGCTTTGGATAAAAGCAACTGATAAATGCCGTAAATTATAAGGCCAAACACTCGGAATGTTCCAATATCAGTTTCAGAATATCTGTCGATCATCTCGGATTCTTTTTATCTCGTCAGTCAGACCGGTCAATCTGCCTCCTGAAAGTTAACAACAAGAAGACTGAAATGTACAGTACTGCGCCTGAGAAAATTATCCTTCAAACTTTTTTTTACTCCTGGGCCATAGTGCTAAAACACTAATATTACAATAAATACAAATAACCATAACACAGTAAAATGTAGTTTTATGTACGGCAAAGTGTCTCTTAACCATTTTCAGACCTCATGGAAGTCCAGTTTTACTTGTAGCTCCACCAAATACCCGGTCAGCTCTTTTTACTTCAGTAGATGGAATCGTGTGTGTTTCTTATGGAATTGTGTAAATCCACACATTGACTGGAGACATCGAGCAGAAACTTGTGTTCTTACCAGCTCACAAAATATCAACTTCTGTTTAGTAAAATGACATCTTTTTCTGGTTTGTTTACATTTATTCTAATGTCAACTTGTGTTTTTACTGACAGAAAGACACTCACCGCTGATATAAATGGCTTCAAATCACTTGTATAAGTCTTTTGCACAGCACTGTATGTAGATGTTAGGTGACGTAGGATGACATGGAAAGGCACAAACATGCTGGCAACTTCTTAGAAAGTCACAAACAAGTGTGTGGAATAAACGCACAAGAACTTTCTCACTCAGTTTTCCCAGAACAATAAAAAGACACAGTATCACTTGACACGCTGTCAGATTTGCAAGCACTGTTTCTCTCAGTTTCTGGATGTGTTTTTGCATGATTGGGCCCATTAGCATCGAAAACACAAACACGGACAGTGTTCCCACGCCGAAGAGAGACAGAGAGGGACACAAACAGCTGGGGTCTGTTGGTGATGGTTCAGTTCACAGCTGTGAAGTCAGCCCAGCTGCTGCCCGAGAGAAAGAAAGAGAGAGAAAGAGAGAGAGAGAGAGAAACCGACAACACTCCTCCATCTACTGCTTTATTCAAAGTACCCGATCCCCATTAACATAGTACGACTGAAGCACGACTGGCGCTGGATTAGCTTTACCAGAGAGGGTTTGTAAAGTAATTTGTTGGGATTTGACCGGCCTTTCAGTCCTCAGTTATTACTGTCAGAGTCTGAGAACGACACACATTCACGCAGATTACGATCACGGATGTTGACTGTAATCACTTTAATTGCTTAAACTCCTCAGGTAAAACTAATCCAGACCAAAGACAACTTTAATAGACTGTTTGCCAGCATTCTGATCAAGGTATTATCAAAGATTCAGACATAACTTTAAAAAATTGTGTGTGTGTGTGTGTAAGTGTAAATTGTATTTGCTTAAACTCAAAAATCCAAGCACTAAAAAGAGCTCAGATGTGGCAGCATTGGTGTTTGCGTATGTTTTTTTTAAAGGGTTTTTTTTTTTTTGTCTTTAAAACGGTCTTAGACTCCTAACCTCCCCTACTTTGGCATAAATGAAAACTGACCTAGATATACCTAATGTTACTGCACAACGTCCACAGTTTTAAATAATGAAAGTATTTATTGCTTGATCATTTTAATAACCGATTATCATCCCACACCAAATAACGACACTATTATTTGTTGTTAGAGATTATATTTAACAGAAAAAGTACAATAATGTAGATTTAAATTTGCTTAAATACATAGTTAACCTCCCAAAAACGGTGCCTTAGTGTGATGCCTCAGCAGAACCACTTTTGGTTCCTTATTGTTGGGAAGGAGATAAGCTAATGAGAAAAACAGAGCAAACAACCTTCACATAATGTAAAGGTTCTAATGGTTCTTATTGTAGAAAGGTGTATCCCTACCAAGAACAATGTAGAAACCTTTATTTTTAGTTGTGCTGGTTAGTCTGGAAACACTTATTAGTTTGTTTTCAGCCTCGGGAATGAAATCAGCATTACCTTCCAGACCACTGGCACCATTATTGACTTCATTACAAATTTCTCAACAGCACTTTTTCGCTGCCTTGTTTATTCTGATTTACCTTCCAGTTTTTCCATCACCTGATGGAGGGAAATAGAAATTAACAACAAACAGCATGTTGTGTTAGTTATTATTTTGTGAAGGGTCAATTTGTAACCACTACAGACATTATATGGACAAAGAAAAAAGTGCAGTGAAACTGTATTTGAGAAAAAAAGTATGGGTGCTGTGTGGAAATCTTTCTCATGACAGCTGACGTAACCCTTCAAGCATTTAAAACATTTTCCAAAGTGAAATTTAAACTACTTTGAGTAAATTTGTGACATGAGATTTGTTGAGGTGCACTTGTGTAAATGTTTATGTAGGTTTATGTCAGTTTGACTGTACTTACATATAACGAGCAAAAGTACATGTAAGTCCAAATCAGATGTATAAAAGTTCCTTTGGGTTTGAGTCCTTTGCTTGACAAGCCTTCCCGCCTCTTGCTGTAACATCTGCTAACATGCATCATCCTATGGATTCCTTGGTGATTCACTTCGAATCAGGTGTGCTGTCATGTGCACTTTAACCCAAGGCGTATTTATAAACCTGAGATGGGCGAGAAATTAAAGCTTCTACAGCCGCGCGAGGAAAAAATAACCTTTTTTTTTTTCTAAAAGTCTGTCACAATAAAAATGACATTTAATGCAATGAAAAGAGCTGGGGAGTCTTTATATACATATACACACATCTATCTATCTGTCTATCTATCTATCTAATATTATATATATATATATATATATATATAAATAAAATGTGGGTATATAGATGTGTG
>JBBIGA010079487.1:0-11703 GCA_037576975.1 Alestes dentex | reverse complement strand
TGTATATATGTGGATAAAATACTATGAAATGTATGACAATTGTAGTATCTCCAAAGTATGAGTTTGTTTTCATGTCAAGAATTTAATTATGCAGCAGCTTAAAGAGTGTAGCCTACACTCTTCAAGCAAACTATCGCATGGCCTACAATGGTTTTCACACTGCGAGGGGGGTTTTAGGGTGCGCAACACACATGATTTGCCAATAGATGCCAACCAACCAGTCATTACAGCCTACTAAAAACAGGAAATTTTAAACACATCTGTTTTGGCTATAGTGCAACAATAAATGTGATGCAATACAACAACACAGTGATGCATGCAAGCCCTTCTTGCTTAACAGAGGAGGGCTTGCATGCATCACTTACACTGGCTGCACTTTAGATGACCAGGAGGAGGTGACAAGAAAGGTCCAAATGCCCTGTAGGAGACGACAGTCCAAGTAGCTGTCTCACCTGACAGATATGGAGAACTCCCCAGGTGCGCTCTCGCTTTCTCGCACCAGGAACGCCCCACACTCCCGTTGTCGCAGCCGCCCCTCAGCCACATGCCTGGAGATCCGTCCTGCAAACCATCTGTGAACAGAACAGCCAATGAACAGGGTCTCACAGTCTCACCACCATTTCTAGTACATTATACAAAAGCCAGTTACTAAAAATGTGACATCCTGCTTCATGTGTCATCTTTCACCATCTCAACAGGGTGTTAAATCCTGTGCTGTATTAACGACTCCCACAGTGGAGGAATTACAGCCGCACATCTTTTCCCACAGTGCTGCGTAAATAATAAAGATGCATTCAAGCAAGTCTGTTTTGGTTCAAAAGCAATGAAACTTACGTGTGAGGTCTCACATTGATGTAGTTCTTGGGCACATAACCCCTCCTTCCCATTAACTCTGCTGTGTACCAGTTAGGGTCATCCTCCATGTTGGTGATCTGACATGGAAATGGAAGAAATAACCAGTAAGCTGTGCTAACCATCAACAACTAAGACCTTTTTCTTATTAGAGTTCTCTATTACACTGAACCTTAGAATCCAAACCCATTCATGTAGATCTGCATTTTGATCTATGTACTTTCTGGTACCTTTGTTTTTTTTAGAAGTGCATATATGACATGATTTTGAACCAGGAATTACATCCTTTCAAAGGCTGGTTCAGTGTTTGTCAAGGAGATGTGAAGAACCTTTTAAAGCACCTACAATGTAAAGGTTGAATATCAATGAAAGATATACCATATGTCCAAGCCAATAACCATTCAGGAAACTGAACTGGAAGTACTCTGATATTTAACTGAACTGTTGTTGTTTTCTGCCTCTCTTACCTTGAGTACATCTCCTTTCTGGAAGCTGAGCTCGTCGCTCTCTGTGGCGCGAAAGTCGTAGAGAGCCACAGCTTCCATCCCACAACTCCCCTTACAGCAGCTGGAACAGCTGGATCCGATCTACAGTAGAGCAGTGGTGGAAGAGATCCACAGTCCTGGCCGACCAAAAGAGGAGTGAGCTGAGAGCAGAGGCTACAGCACAAAGAGATTAGAGCCGGATAGAGTGTCTGACACAGCAGAGAACAAATGAAAAGGCTGCCTGCTGGTTTAGAGTAAAAACTGGCTGTCAGGTACAACACGGGTACATGTGACAGACTAAGTGGGTGAGAGAGTGAGTGCGAAGCAGAGAGCTGAAGAGGAGGAAGGGAGAGCAGACAGAGTGAGTAAGAGAGAGAGAGAGAGCATATCTGAAACAGAGAAAAACAGAGAGAGCGTATGTAGGAGGAGGGGAGGGGGTGGCAGTTCCTGTCTTTGCAACTCAAGGAAATAAATATGAGAAACAGGAAAACTATAAAAAAAATGTGAGGAGGAAGAAAGAGAGACCCTTATGACAAGCTTTCCATCTGTCTGTGAAGTGGAAAAGACAGCTACGTGTATAGAATTGTCTAAAGTAACAACGTGACATTTTTATTGTAATAATTTGCAGAAATCAATGTGTATTCTCAAGAGGCTGTCCATGATCAGATGAGCAAAACACTGAGAATCTACAGCCTTTTAAATAAAGATGTAGAATGACAGAAAAATGACGGCACAATTACAAATTATAGAAGTAAAAAGGTACAAATGAAGTACATCAGTATATTAAATACTCATTTGTTACTTAGTTATTAATGTTAAGACACTTTTATTCAATTTCTTATATGAATTATTCTGTAACTAGTAAAAAACTGTGCAGTTATTAGAGTGAGGAAGCCTACATGCTGGCCCTTACAGTTTAATGGGTTATGGATACACAGTCACTGATGTTATATGAACAGTTTTTTATCAGTTTATTTCCAGATATTGCGTTTTGTACTTACTTGGGCTTTAACGTGCATTTGCAAAGTCCATAAAAGTGGTTTGAAGGTCATAAAGTTGGACAGGCCCCCGAGGAGCACATCTGAGAGAATATGAGAATAAAGGAATGAGTAGAACTCCTGGGACGTGCTACTCTCAAAAGATAGTGTGTGACTCAGCCGCTTGGAGAATCTCTCATTTTTTTCTTTGGGCGGATGGTATTCGATTTATGGTAGAAAGACAGCTCTTCAGTATGCAGTCCCTCACTCATTGTTTGTCATAAAACTCATATTTGACAGTGGCTCTGATCCTTGCAAACCAGCAACATCACATTCAGATTTGCTTTGCGATTGACTCTGGCAGTCCAAGGAGAAGGATAATGAAGGTTTTATGTACACAGGCTGCTTTGTTGCTGCTAAGAATGCTGGCTTGTTGCTTCTCTCTCAGCATACTGGAGTGCATTCAGTATATAGTCAAAAAGAAAGGATACAAATCAAAACTGTTAAAGCAAAGTTTCAAAGTATCTTGTCTACACTGAAAAGTCTGTGGTTCCTGAGTCAGCAGATGAGTAATATGACTGAAACAGCAGAGTTTCACAATATTATACACTATATGCTTAAATATGTTATATATAGATGTGGTAAAAGAATCTTTGTGCCTACTGTTCTGATAGTGCTATGCTATCTGCACTCACTGCTTTGTATTGTTCGTGATGATCATCTGCTTTAAAATTTGTAGTAGTAATTGGAGTCATATCATTTTTGCATCATCATGTGCACCATGTTGGTTTCACCAGTTAGTACAGTGGGTGAGGTTTTCATTGTTCTGAACAAGAATAATGACAGTAAATGGTGGACTGAACTGAAATGAATTCAAACGCATTTAACTGAACTGAACAGAATTTGAATTTAAATTGAACTGAATTTGGATTTTAATATTTAACTGAATTAAACTGAAAGTAACAATCAAATTGTGCTGAAAGTAATTAAACTTAACTGAACTGAAATGGCCTCAGTGGATTTGAGCTGATTTGATTGGGAGTGATATGAGAGGTAGACCGTCCACAGCTTTTGGGGATAAAATGTGTGACATCTGCAAGCACCAAGATTTAAGCTTCAAAATTTTATTGCCATCCCAGCACAGGTACTTGAAATTGACATTAGTATGCTTATTTTAAGACAGAGGCAGAAGACACCAGGACAGCACAATCAGTGGATGGACACCAATAAAGCATGAATCTCACCCTTCAGTAGGGCACATTAGTGAAATGTTTGAGGACTAACCTCAGTGTAATCATGCTTGGCCCCTTTTTTTCCAACCACATGCTGTGGCATCACAGACTGACTTAAACAATCATATATGCTTTAGTCTCATTTTTGTCCTGGGCATGCTAAAAAGAGCACTAGGCGTGTAACGTAACTTCCTGACTACAGAGGCGAGGAAACCACATGGTATCGCTACGTGAGCCCACCAAGTGGAATATACAATAAAACAGATGCTCAACCTCATATGCCTCAAATGGCCTTATTACTCTTTGGGTTCAGTAGCACAATCGTTTAGACCACGAATCACATATGACTTTAAACAGTCAATTAATAAGAAGAGACTGGGGCTCATACTTTCCTGCTGTGCAGCAACAGATAAGAGAATATTCTCAACTGTCAAAATTTTAAGGCTAAGCCCAAAGGAAGTACTTTAGATCAAAAAAGATGAGAAAGTATAATCTACATTTTTTTATTAAAAGCTGTTGGAATATGAACCCTCCATTTAAACTTCTATGGCTTGAGGATTAGTATTTCAGTTAAAGTCTCTGGGTCTTCTATGCAAAATATAGACTTTGGATGATATGTTAAGAATAATGCTTAGAATTAATAAGTGCTCAGAATTAACCCTTCAAGGGTTCTTCAAGGGTACTTTAGTAAAGGCATCAGATATAGAACTGTTTAGCACCAAATCGGATTCCACTGCTGTTACAAATCAACTACTATACACATCCTTTTTTATGGAACTCAGTGTGTACAGCTGGAAGAACAGTGTAAAGATCAGCCATAACATTATAACCACTATCTGGACAAATCTATGAAGGTGTGCTGTTGTTTCTGGCATCAAGACATTCGCAGCAAATCCTTTAGGTCTTATAGGCTAGAAGATGGGGCCTTCATGGATCGGATTAGTTTGTCTTTCACATTCCACAAGCGCTTGATCAGACTGAGATTTGGGGAGGCTATGTTAACAAGTTTGAACTGTCAGCCATTAAACCATTCCTGAGCGCATTATCCTGCTGAAAGAGACTCAAGGGTCTTGATTTTAGGGAATACTGTTGCCATGAAGGGGTGGTACATTAAATTACCACATTCATGTATAAATGCCAGGATTTCCAGCAGAACATTTCCTAATGCATCCCACAGGCTCTGCTGGCTTGCCTTCTTCACACAGAGTGCATCCTACTGACATCTCAGCGGGTAAGTGATGTACACACCCAGCTGTCCACATAAAAAATGTAATTAATTAGACCAGGCCACCTTCTTCTCTTGCTACATGATCCTGTTCTGATGCGATCCTGCGATCCTGCGATCCTGCGATCCTGCAATGCTCTGTGTGTTCTGACACCATGCAAGTTGTGCAACAGTAGCTTTTCTGTGGGATCAGAACTAGATGGGCTTGCCCTCACTCTTCATGTGCACTAATAACTAATTCTTGAGCGCCATGACCCTGTCCCCGGTTCACTGGTTGTTCTTCCTTGGACCACTTTTGATAGATGCTGATGCCTGCATCCCATGAACACCCCTGACGTTACAGAGATGCTCTGACCCAGTCATCCAGGCATCACAATTTGGCCCTTACCAATAGTGAACAGTCAAGAACTGACTGTTCACTTGCTACCTTGTATATACTACCCCATGACAGGTGCCATTGTTACAAGATGAGCAATGTTTTTCCCTTAACCTGTCAGTGGTTTTACAGTTGTGACCAATCAGTGTAAATACTCTAAATGTAATACAACCAAAAGTGCAACTTCACATCCACTCCAATGTGCTAATTACTTTCTATAACACTGGGAAAGCAGTGGATGGGTGTGGACAAATTTCCAGTGGTAAATATCCGTGGTATCAAGAACTGATTCTCTGGAAATTAGAAGAGGTAAACAACAGTTCAGTCACATGCTCATCTCCCAAAACAAGCTATTTAGAGCAAGGAAAGGAAATGAACAGTGAACTGAGGCAGCGCACAGTTTGAGTGAGGCTCTAAGTATAGCACATGGGTCTTCAGCTCAGATGAGAAGTGTTTTCCTCTGAACATCTGGTGAGAAAAGGATGGCTTTATGTGGTCTGTGGCTACGCGACTCTGAGTGGTCAGCTTGTACAGGGGAAGTACACGCTGTATCCTGTTGATACAGGGAAGTGCTCTCTTCATCAGGTCAGCCGTGGCATCATTTATATGCTGACACCATCAATTTTTTTAAGAATGAACTTCATGTGTGCACTACTGTGACATCCACAGACGTTCCTTTCTGTAAATATAGAATGTCCTTATGTTATCTCCTTACTTTTCTCAAGGTTATAAAGCATCCATGCTTATCAGGGATGCACTGTTATGCATGCATTATATTAGTTCTGGCAGATGCATGAAAAAATATTGGAAACAGACAGATGTTTCGCTTTGATTTAAATCGGCATTTGATTGCACACCTATTATACTCCGGAAGATCAGAATACAACGCTGGGTCACTGCACTAAAATTACTGAATTTTGTTCACTGCTGTATTGCCTACAGTGATTAATGTTCGACTTCTCCATAAAGCTAATACATACAGATGTACCTCCAATTTCAACATTGTATAAAAGTATTCGGAACGGCAGGTATGCACATGAAAAAATATTGGAAAGCAGCATGGACCCACTGTTTCCGTACTGGCGCATCTCTACTCCATATACACTAAATGAACAAAAGTATTGGGACACCTGACCATTACATCAACAGGGACTTTAACGACATTGCATTTAAATATGCAGACTTTAATATGGAGTTGGTCCCCCACTTCCACTCTTCTTGGAAGGCTTTCCACAAGATGAGTTTCTGTGGGTATTTGTACCCAGTCATTCAATAGAGCATTTATTAGGACAAGCACTGATGTTGGTTGAGAAGGCCTGACTAGCAATCTCTGTTTCAGTTCACCCCAAAGGTGCTGGACACGGTTGAGGTCAGAGGTCTGTGCGGGCCAGTCACATTCTTCCACAGTAAACTCATCCAGCCATGTCTTTATGGGCCTTACTTTATGCACTGGAGCACAGTCATTCTGGAATAGAAAAGGTTCTTCCCCAAACTTTGTCCACAAAGTTGGAGGCATGGCGTTGTCCAAAATGTCTTGGCATGCTGAAGCATTAGGATTGCCCTTCACTGAAAGTAGGGGCCACCTGAATTAAATAATTAAGAGGTCTGTCCCAATACTTTTGTCCATATAAGTTATCCTGAGCTATAGTTCTTATTGCCAGATCTATCAGATGAACCACCAGATTTCTGAGCTGCAACACTATAACTAGATAATAACAGGCAAGGAGATTACACCTGAAGAATTATTAAAGTATATAACAACTCCAAAACACTGCATCTGGAACATCCTCCTTCTGAAAAGATCTTTCATAACCAACTATATTTGCTACTAAAGTACACCGTGTACTTTAATTATAAAAGTAGTTATAAAAGTAGGAAAAAAAAATGTCTTTACACAAGTGTACATACAGATGCACTGTATACTGCAGTTTCCTTTCTTTTGTCCGTGTGTGCACAATCTGCATAGACTGTATATCGTTGCTATCCAATTACTTCTATTTTTATTTTTCTCATTTCCCATTTTCCCCATATATTGTGTGAACCTTTTAAACATGAATTTACACTTACATTTTTGCTTTGTTTGGTTTTGTTTTTTTCTTGTGTGTGTGTGTGTGTGTGTGTGTGTGTGCAGTGTAGCCAGGATTGTGGTTTTAGTTTCAGAAGTTGGTGGTCACTCACTATATAACTGGAACGTTTGAGTATTTATTCATTTATTTATTTGTGTAGCCTCAATATCTCATCATGCTCACCACAACTGCAGTCAGTAACTGTGTTTTCCTTGAACTGTTCTTGAAAATTGGTGTAGCCCACAGACCCATTTATCATACACATTATAATTTGCTCAGATGACGACAGCTAGGTTTGAGAATAGCCACTGTGAAAGTGTTAAGCACCACACCAGAAACTACATGTAGGCGTACATCTGTATTTCACCATTATCATCGTTTATGCAGGACAACTGAAGAAACCAGTCTTTTGCAGCCCTCTGTTGGTCAATGTCTGTCAGTACTGTTTCACTGCAGCTACATGCGCAAAACCAGGTCTTCAGGTCAGTCTAACACACAAGTAATGCATCAAAAAATTCAGTTAATTATGTAAAATGACACGAAGTTTAGGGATCGAAAATAGATATTCGTGTGAAATTCAATGGGCCTGATTAGGACTTCTACTGAACAAGCCAGTAGTTGTCTGTGGAAAAAAAATGTCTGGCACTGAAGTTAAAGGTTATGCCCTTAGAGATATATCGTACCTGGTACAGTGTTTGTATAACAAGTATTTCATAATCAAAACAAAGGTCATAAGGTATTCAACATTGTTTTTTAAACTTTCCTTCTAATCAGGTTTCCGCAGTCAGGGAGAACGACGATGTATCATGTGTGGTTACATTCAGGGCCAAGTAAGAGCACATACTTAAAGTAGCCTGGATTAGAGAGCTGACTAATCCAGAGCTTGTGTCTGCAGTTAGTCTGGGTGAAAAGAGATCTGTACACGAGGGCCTGCACATGAGATCCATGGAGCATTAGAAAATCTGACCAAAAAAAAACAAGTCCAGTGGAGTCAGACTGAGCTTGTCTTGTTGTCTTGTCCAGTTGTATTGTTGCTGTTGTACTTTTCTTGCACTCTCTTTTGTCCTGTCTGCACTTGTGGTCTTGTTCTGCTCTGTTCTTGTGTTGCTCCATGGGTCTGAAGGCATGTTGTTTCGTTTCACTGTGTACTGTGTGTATATGGTTGAAATGACAATAAAACCTACTTGACGTCTCAGGTCCTTTGATGCAATATTTTTTTGTTTTTCAATTTTCCTCACATATGTTCATTAAAAAACCTTCAGTGCTTCTCCTGCTATGGTTGCTTTATGATATTTAGGCCCCTGTATCACTTGTGCCCAGAAATATATGGCTGTTGTGAGTGCTGTGAAGATTAAAGCAGGTCAGACAGTGAATGGACAGTGTGATGTAGATAATTAGGTCCACATCCAGCATTCATGAAGCCAAGTCTAACTACTACTACTACTGTTTTATAGAAAAATAAGAAATAATGGTAACCACCCTTTTAGTGTTACTATTATTTATTTGAGAAGTAAACATTGAAGCATACACTTCTATCAAATGTGGTCATCTTAAATACTGCGATATTTTGTTACATGTGAATATGAATTTGAATATGAATTTGCATTAAAAATACCAAAATGACACTGTCAAATAACCAGTCATACCACCTTTTCTTCAGAATCAGAATCGGAATCAGAAAACTTCATTGAGCCCAGAGGAAACTGCCTATGTTACAACTGCACAGACACACAAAGACAAGAACAATATAAAAAATAAAATCTAAATAAATCCAATAAAAAATCTGCAGAAAAACTTCAGTATGAAAATACACTGTACTATATACAGAATGCTGGGTGTAAATACTATAGATAATCAACTTACAGTTTATGTGAATTACTAATGACACAAGTGGTGGTTATGAGTATGTTATTGCACATAACACAGATCAGTAGTATACCAGTACCATAGTGAAATTCACATGGTAAGACTATTCCACATAATGAAATGATTCAGCACCCACTAAGAAAACTTCATATGATACTGCACATGGTAAGATGTTTACACACAATGGGGCAGCTGTTGGCCTGGTGGTTAGGGAGTTGCCCTGCGATCTGAAGGCTGTGGGTTCAAATCCCAGGACTGGTAGTGGTGCCACTGAGGTACCACTGCTTCCCTTGGTGAAGGGGTTAGATGCAGAGAAAGAATTTCACACTGTGTGCTGTGTTAACATAAGGGGCCACTTTAATAAGATAAAATGTCCAATATGGTTTCTATTATTAATAATATTTTTAACAACAGGTCTGAAGGTATGTATTAAAATCCCTAGTTTTTAAGATTTGTTTAAAGTTTCTCTTTAAGGAGAGTGCGTGTGAGTGAGTGAGTGAACCTGTGGGGGGTGACGTGCTCCACCAGTCCAGTCTTACTGCTCTCAATGAACTGTTTTTCTGTGAAGTTTACTGGACAGAGCTGCTTGTATGTGTGGGTGTGCTTTCCTGAAACTGTTCTTAGTGGTTATAAAGATACAATTTCTGCAGACAAACGGTGAAACAGATTAAAAGTAAATTAGAATTGGTGTGGAAGAGCCTAGTCAGTGTGGTCACACCCTTTACTGTGTGGATCTATCAGTCAGTCCGCCATGTTGGACTGTGGGTGTCACACTCTGAACTGCTGCAGCCCTCCAAAGAAACACTAACCAGTCTCTCAGTCAACTTCAGGAGATCTCAGTCAGAGAGAGAGTTCTCCTCTTTATATTTACCCGGTACGCATGACGGGCGTTGTCTCCGGACACATTATTTATCCCTGAAGCAACACGACGCCAGGCTTTGGTGAGTTACTGTTTTGTTTTCCAGCTGGTTCCGTCTGTTTCCAAGTCCAGTCTGGAGATATCTCCACAAAGCACAGAGCGGACATCGAGATAAAGCAACAACCTGACTGACTTTTGACTTTATATCATGTTTGCTGTTAGTTTTTGTCTTTTTTGGTATGTATAGTGTCCAGTCTATCAAGAAACACCCCTTTAAGCTAGCCGAAGTTAGCTTTAGAGGGTGGCATTAGCCATCTGTGGCTGCTAGGAGAGCCAAGAAATTGCTGCCGTTACTAATTTTTATGGGAAAAATTACACGTTTTTGACACTGACCAGGTTATTTGTTGTCACAAAAAGGTCAACAAGACAACAGTTGTTTTGTGTAAGCTAGACAAACGGATAAATAGTTTTCTTCCTTATGCTAAGCTAACCGTGCTGTGAATCTGTTTTCTCAGCTGCTCCAACTTTTCCAGCTTTTTCTGTTCCTAGCCGGACGGCTAAGTGTATGATCGTTTACTGATAACTTTGAGTCCTCAAAGCTTAGGCATGTGAGTAAATATCCAAACGTAGTACACGAAAGTCGTTTCATTAACTGTTTTTTTTCTTTTAAGACTAGTCTTAGTCTGCTACAGGTATCTAGTTGTGAGGAGTTGGTTCAATACGCTATGCTAATGCTACCACAAGGTTGTTAGCAAACTGGTTTATATAAAGTTAGCTGCTAGACTGGTTCCCACACATGCAGTACTGTTCTGGTTGGGGAATCTACAACGTTGGTAAATCGACTTATCAAGAAGATCGGAGTCAGTTATGTAGTGATTCGTGATTTTTTTTTTTCTGTCGAATTACTAATTTCACACATTCAAAGACACTGGAGTTGCCAGCTAACAGCGGGAATCTAACATTTTATATTAAGAGAAGTTTTTCTGACTGCTTTGGTTTGACTCTGTTAACAATACTGATTTATAATTTGATTATTTTGAGTTTATTAACTCGACACGTGTGATTTGAGATCTGTGTAAAATCTTAAGTTTTGATGAAGTTAACTTACTGGAGGTTACTAGTCAATAAGGGTGGGCATACCTGGGCATTTTAAGGGTAAGGGTTGGATTACCTGAGCAGGGTAAATTGTTCTGATTTAAATTAAGTGTCATGATCATCATGTCATGATTGTTCCTCCCTCATCCTTTTGGTCACTGCTTGGACACACCTGTGTATGGAGAATAATTGTGTGTGCCAGTGAGTTTGCAGAACATGCCAAGTCAACCCAACATGATTCCTCACTCACCTCTTACTGTTTTAGATAAAATACAGGGTGGACACTGAGCCAAACAGGACTGTTTGTGAAGCAGACTGGTGTGTTGATGTGGAATCGACAGCTCAGAAATGATTATTCTGGTGTAGACTGGGAAAGGAAAAGGGCAGACATGTTATCTTGAAACCAGACAATCTGCTGTTGAAGCTTCTGGAAATCAAATAATTGAAAAATCAGTGACTGAACAACAAATAATAGAAAAGCACTTTTCACTGTTCTCTCATTCTCTCTGCCTCTCCCTCTCGCTCTCTCTCATATATAGATCTATCTATCTATCTGTCTATCTATCTATCTATAGATCTATCTATAGAGAGAGAGAGATATCTATCTATCTATCTATCTATCTATCTATCTATCTATCTATCTATCTATCTATCTATCTATCTATCTATA
>JBBIGA010079456.1:0-11705 GCA_037576975.1 Alestes dentex | reverse complement strand
AGAGAGAGACAGAGAGAGAGACAGAGAGAGAGAGAGAGAGAGAGAGACAGAGAGAGAGAGAGAGAGAGAGAGAGAGAAAGTGGGTTAGAGTACAGGTTGGTGAGCATCAGTCACACCTTCAGCCTGAAGATGTGTGATAGTGGAGATGAACGACAGCTGTGTTTCTACACACACACACACACACACACACACACACACACACTTCGGCCACGTCAGAGTAACCCAGTCTGACAGTTCACACACTCTCACACACCTTTAATGTGCAGTTAAGAGGAAATCGTGTCAAAATCTGTGAAGCTCCGCCCACAACCACTTAGCACCAATCAGGCAGAGCGGACCCCAGAGTCACGCAATCCTGCCAACTGCAGAGTGAGTGTGTGTGTGAGTGTGTGTGTGAGTGTGTGTGTGTGTGTGTGTGTGTGTGTAACAGAGCAATACATCATTTCATAACAGCCAATACATCATCAGGCAAGAGGCTAATTAGTCAAATTACACTTTACAGTGATGTAAAATGACAAAAAGAGGATTAATTTGTTGGTCATGATTAAGATGATGGATGTACTGATGTCCCGCTCGCTCCCGGAGACTTGTAGCAGTTTGTTCTTCCAGAGCGGTGACTGTATATATGCAATAAGAATATGTGCTTTATGATATATATGTGTCTATACGACATATACATACATGTCTAACGTATACACATGTTAATGTGTATCAGTTTGTAAAATATGCCCCATATTACATATATGTAAGTATATGTAATAATAATGTGTCCTGTATGTATTATAGAAATGTAAGTATCTATTTTTAATTATAATATGCCCCAGATGTATTTTATACATGTAAGCACCTACATGTAATAATAATATGCTGCACACACACACACACACACACACACACACACGTCCTCACTAATGGGTGTAATTCTGCTGACGTTCCTCCCTGAGTGTTCTTTGGTGAGTCAGTGTGTGTGTGTGTGTGTGTGTGTGTGTGTGTGTGTGTGTATCAGATGATGATAAGGACTCGTGGGGGAAAATCCATTCTCCTTCATCCTCTCCATCACTCTGTGAGTCGTTTCTGAACAATAGAGGACTGAGCTGGAGAAGAAAGACACACAAATCCAAACCCTGATACTCCAGTGTCCACATCCTACACACACACACACACACACACACACACACCATGTCTCAGGTCAGTACGGGGGTGCAGGGGAGGCCATGGAGTCCGTTCAGCAGCTCAGAAACTTCAGGGTTGAGGAAATGTGGTTGAAAAGGAGGAGATACTATATGTAATTTATTATAAACAATGTAAGAGCATCAGGCCAGGGTTGAAATGAGCTGTGCTTCATTATAAATGATGTACTGTCTGTCCGGCAGAGGTTACAATCTCCTGAGACACTGTTAATAAGAATAAACCCCAGCAGGACTGTGGAGCTCCTGATCTTCTACTGTCTGAAGGTGGATCTGCAGGATGGAGGCCTGAGAGCAGGCTGAAAGAGTTCAGTCCGCCACCTGGTGGTCAGACTGTAGTACTGCAGGGCCTCAGAGAAACGCAGTCCGACACAACTTTACAGGGATGTAGAACAATTCATTTGTGACAATTACGTTATGACAATTGAAACTGCCCTCCAAGTTTATTGCAATTAATATTGCCCTCCAAGTCTATTTATCATGTACTGTACTGTATGTGTCTTTGTTGACAACCCATACTGTGTTTTAAATAAAAAATATAACATAGATCAGGGGTTTGGGCCCACACTTGGATTTTTAGGAATAAATGATATGCTAAAGATATACAGATATAACTGACTGGTTCTGAAGCGTATCAGTGTCTGAAGAAGTCTGGGATTGTGATCCTGCTGAAGAATGAAATTTATTCCAGAGATCCGTAAGGCAGAAGGAACCGTGAGGATCAACACAAAGTGAATGTCAGTCACTAAATACAGACCTGATGTTTCTCTTCAGAACCAACAGTTTGAGTTTTTGTGGCTAAATAATGTTACAACAGACTCTACGATATTGAAAACCAGTCAGTTTCATTTGTTTCAAGTATTTCTGAGTATTTCTCGGGATCAAAAAAGTTTTACTGATACTGATACTGACAGAAAAAAATCATCCCACAAAACTTTACAATTCCAAGAGACAAGGTCCAAAAAAAGAGAAGGAGGGTTTACCCCTGTCCAGTCTAAACAATTTTAAATCCTTGTATTTATTAATATTTTTTTATTATTTATTTATTTATTTATTTATTTATTTTTGAGGAGAGAAGCATTTTTCCAAATAAAAACACATTTTTTTTGGAGATGTGAAATAGTTTAATCTACATTTTACGTGAAATAAACGCTATTATTTATATGAGCAAAAAGAGAGAGAAAAACAATGTCACATTTTTCAGAGAAAAGAAATTCTCAGGTATTATTTATTTATTTTGTTACCTACTTCTGGGGCTCAGAAATGATTTCTCCTAATATGTAGGAAGTCGTTTGAAAAGTAAATGAAGCAGAATAAATTCCATTATTCATAGCTGAGGGGGGGGGCAATTTCACATTTTTAAGAGGAAAAAAACCTCAAACTTTATTTATTTATTTACAGACGTACTTATTTGTTTGTTTGTTTGTTTTGGCCGCTCAGAAATGATTTTCTCCTATTAATAACAGTGACATGGTTTGAAAGGTGGATTAATTAAAATAAACATTATTATTATTATTTTTGGCTGAGGGGGAAAATCGAAGGCCCCTCCTTGTGACGTCACTTGGCGCGTGTCGGCGCGCGCCTCTGTGACGTTTTTGTGACGAGGCCGCGCGCCCGTGCACGGAGACCCCGGAGCTTTAGCTGTTAGCCGAGTTAGCTCCAGTCCGGCCCGGTTGAACACGACGCTGAAGAGGTTCTGCTCCGGTTCCGACGGAAATTTTCGGTCTGTGTTCTCTCTGTAGAGCCGCAGCGGGCGGTCGCGGGCTCCGAGCGAAGCGGGGCGGGGCTGTCTGAGGGTGATTTTGCTGTTGCTGTGTGTGGTGTTGCGCTAGGCCGCAGTTCGGCTCCTCGGGCCCGGCCCACACAGAGACCCGGCCGGCCTGGGCCGCCCCGGACTCTCTACACGGACCGGGCCGGGAGATCTGAGGCGAAACTGGACTCTGGGGACTGTCGGACGGACTCTGAGGGGGTTTTAGCCGATTCGGACTCTCCACCGACCCGTCTGGACTCATGCTGCCGGGTTTTGCCGGGCCTCCGTGCCCCTCCCGGGCGGCCTGAGAGGGCTGAGGCCCGGTCCAGACCCAGGAGCACTCTGTAAAAACAGGAAAAAGAACTGTCTGGGGGGTTGTTTTGTGTTTGATTCTGCTGTGAGAGTTTGGCTGAGGGTTTTTTTTGTGAATTTGTGTAAACAAACAAAAGGGGAAAAATGTCTTGTGTTCATTATAAGTTTTCCTCCAAACTGAACTACGACACGGTGACCTTCGACGGCCTGCACATCACGCTGAGCGAGCTGAAGAGGCAGATCATGGGCCGGGAGAAGCTGAAGGCCGCGGACTGCGACCTCCAGATCACCAACGCCCAGACCAAGGAGGGTGAGTCCGGGCCTCTTTCCTCTCTCTCGGGCCTTTAAAGGGCCGTGTTGGTGAAAAACAGGCCTCTTTCTTGTGTTTTTGTCGGGGTTGTGTGTTTTTGACGTCACAAAACCAACATGCGTTTGCCTACAGCAGCCATTTTGCTCGTTGGTGAATGGTTCAGGTCCAGGGAGTTAAAAAAAAAAGTCCACCCCAGGATTTTCTTCCAGCTGCATTGTTCCTCCAGACTGCTGGATTGAGTAACATGGAGGAGCCAGGCAGTGTAGAACAAAATCCTGGAGTGGAGTTGTAGTCTGGAACCCGGATTATCACTAATTGTAAAAGTAAAACTTATGTACCAGGAACGCAATTGTTATAGAAGATAAAACCAGGACAGAGGTGAAAGGTTTCTTTAAGGAAACCTCTCTGGTTTTAAGATGCTCAAAAAAAGAGCTGCAAACAGTAATACATTAGAAAAAAAAAATTCTGCGTACGTTTCAGGGAAATAATAATCACACCTTACTCTCCTGTACAGAAATATACGGATATTTGTTCAAGGCATGTGAGCATGTCTGTTGTTATAGACAATCTGAGTGTTTTTAATCCAGGTAAGTGTGGAAATATTTATCTGCGTATAAATCTTTAAGCTCTGATTTCTGTTTATTTTTAGTGTGCGTTTGACATTAATCTGGAGATGAGCATTAGTGTAAGTGGTTTGATGAGACTCGGGCTGCGTCTCAAACTGTGTACTAACCGCACTGATTTAGTGTGTGAACAGCAGCACACAGCCATGATTGAAGTACAGACGTGTGATTTGGGACGCAGCCATTTGTCCACTGTAAAGGTAACCACATTTTCAGGGGTGGATCTCAGTTGGCGCCCTTTGTAGTGCTCCAGGTAGGTCTTGAGTAACAGAATGCCGTTTGGGATTCAGCCTCAGGCTGTGCGACTGCGTCCCAAATCACCCACTTCAGTACTCAGGTAGGGTGCAATTTGGGGCACAGCCCTCTTTAATCTGTAGTGAAGTATTTGAGCTCACTCTGTAGGGAGGAGGGGCTCATTTGTGATTTAGCCTAAAACTGACTGAGCTTAATCTCTGACCAGGAAACCGACATGTCGGAGGCCCGTTTCTCAGTGTCGATTCACAAATAAATGTTTTTCTAGATTTTCTTTAAAGAGGGTTTGTATTAATGATGGAGATTAGTGATATGATTCATCTCAGTTGTATAGTCAACAAGGTGGTAGACAATGTGTACATACTTGGCTTCATTTTGTTCATTTTTAATGATGTGTACCAGAACCCGTGTGTGTGAGTATTAGAGTTTAATCCCTCAAAATGAGCAAAGAGACCCCAGACCAAACACCCGACTCCCGAGGGGAATCCCAGCTGACAACTTTCACTAAAATCCTTATTTCTCATCCTTTCAGAGTACACTGATGATGGAGCGCTCATCCCCAAAAATTCCTCCGTCATCATCAGACGGATCCCAATCGGGGGAGTTAAAGCCGCCAGCAAAACTTTTGTCATGTAAGTTTTACTTTGGCTCATCTGCTTTTCTTTATCTCTCTCTTTTGAATCTGTATGTGTATGTATATATGAATGTATGTGTATACACACTTTGTGTGTGTAATGTGTAAAATACTATTAAATCTAAATCTGAGAAACCGCACATTTATTGATTGTAACTAATATTTAAGTAGAAAATGCCATGTTTGCAGTTTTGACAGCCTTAGGTCCTAATGATGCTAATAATAAGTCCTAATAGTGCAGCAAATAAATCCTTATTCTGCAATGAATGTTAACCGTCTATTCTCACTGTTTTTTGTTTTGCAGCGATCGATCCGAACCTTCAGGTGGACCTTCAAAAGCAGTATGTAGCACCACATTTCTTTTGCCACACGAACACACACACACACGCGCACTCACACACCCCCTGTCGAAAGGGCGAGGTTGTTTCCCCTCAGTGTTGTTATTCTGTGATGTGTTGAAACTGTGTTTATTTGCATTTTCTGCATGAAAGTCCTGAATGTAGAAAAAGAAAACCAGTGAAGGGTGAAGAATTGATGTACATGTTGATGTACTGTGTGATCATATTGATCTTTATAGCGAAAGTCGAACATGATCAGTGTTCAATCTGTGTGTCTATAAATCTGTAAACACTGTCTTTTTTGTTTTCTGAATAAACAAGATGCTATTTATTTATTAACATCCCCGTCACACAGCTTCAGTGTCTGACTGCGTGTTTACGGAGTGTGATGTAATACACAGGTCCTCTTTGTGTGTGTGTGTGTGTGTGTGTGTGTGTGTGTGTGTGTGTGTGTGGCTGTACTAGAGGTGGGCATCGCCACAGGAGAGTGTGGTACCAGCAGGGTATTCAGGCCCCACTGCTCTACTGCAGTATTATTCTGTTATTATTATAATTATTACACTGTAATGCATCTTGGCCGCTCTTATTTTGCCTTTCCTATTTCCACAAGTGCAGATCTAGGTCTTGCACCACTTTGTGTGCTTCGGAAGCAATGTTAGAGTCCAGACACGCCCAAATGAATGAACACCCCAAATTAATTGTTGTGGCCAAGATGCAATTTAATAAATGCAGGTATTACAGTAGGAGTAATACAATTGAGCCAAACTGGCTGATTAGCTTTATACTGTCACCAATTCTAAATTGTCCTAGCATAAAAGGACTGTCTGTTGTGGGCAGTCTGTAACTGGAATCTGTCCTTACCTTAGCTGACTTGCTAATGAATTTTAGGAAGTCAGCTAATGTTGTAACTACTTAAAACCGCGAGCGTGTCATTGCTGAGCTTGCAGTGGTTCTCTACACTGCTTAGGTCCCAGTTTAGCTCTTCTGGCTAATGGTTGTAGCTCGTAGTTTCCACATTACGCTTGTTAGTGCTAGCTTAGATAGAGTTAACGCTGTCCTGGACTCCTTTTACCTGCTGGGCGCTTTTGTCCAAAACCATTTTTCTGTATCACAGCTGTAGGAGTCTTGCCCAAGGACTCTTATTGTGAAGTGTGGCGAGTCACCCGGGGAAGTGGTATCCACTACACTAACCAACCCCTAAGCAAAGCTTTTTAAAAAGCTTACCTTTATTAGGATGTTGGAAAGTTTAAAAAAATAGTTTGATTACTCAGTACCTGTAAATGCACGTAACTTAATAATGTCCTGCATAACTTGGCCCTGATGCACCAGTACTTCCACTTATATTGACTTATTGAGAAATTCCTTTGACGTCCTAAAGACGTTTGGCGTTCCGGTTTTTAGGATCTCATTTCAGTCCTCCGAGAAGGACCCGCATTCCAGTTGCTGTGTGAATGTACATGATGAATGATGTTTAAAACACTCACGGTGTGTAAATGGAGATGCTTTTGTGTTTTGTAATGAATTACAAATACTTGTTTGTTTTGTTTGGGGGGGGGTTGTGGGTTTTGAATTTTTACCTTTTTTTTTTTTTTTTCTGATGGTGGTTAAAATAATTGTTTATGTTCTTTGAACGTGTGTCCAGAAACGAATCATCTGTGAAGAAAAGTGGGTGTCTTAATGAACCATATTGGTTATTTATGGTCAACTGAGTTCTGATTTAAGTTGGAAATGTATGTACATTTTGTACAGAACTGTGTAAAGTGGTGTTTTTTTTTTTTCTATAAAATGCTATTTTATTATTATTATTTTTATTTGGGAGTGAACTGTGTGTCTCCTCCACATTGTAACTGGTTGTCATGCTGTGTATGATGACGGTGTTGAATGTTAAAATGATTCTTTGAAGTAATAACTGAATGATTTTGTTTGTGTGAACTGATTTTCCTCCATGCGAATGAAAGACGGCCTCACTGTGAGGTCCAGTTGAAGGGGGGTGTGTGTGTGTGTGTGTTGCTGAAACCGTCCGTTTTTGTTGGTGTATTTTACTGAAAGGCGGATGTTTTTGCCTCTTTTTGGCACCACAGACTTCCTCATCTCTCATTTCTCCGGAGGGGTGTGTTATCTTCTCCATGTGGGTCTCGGTTAATCCAGCGCAGTGTTTGTTGTAAAAATGCT
This sequence comes from Alestes dentex, assembly GCA_037576975.1. NCBI lineage: Eukaryota > Metazoa > Chordata > Actinopteri > Characiformes > Alestidae > Alestes > Alestes dentex. Next base: position 4,127 of record JBBIGA010079456.1, on the reverse strand, counting down.
GAACACAAGCTTCATCAATAAAATCCCTGCGTTTAAAATGTCTAAACACCATTTACACGGCCTTGTGTGTTCACTTCTGTGAAGGTTTAGTCCTGACGCCCCGGCGGCTTCCAGGAGAGACCGGCCGACTGTGTGGTTCCGTGAACAGCTCGTTTTTTGTTTTTTTTTTCGTGTTTTTTTTTTTGCTAATTAAATTTTTTCCCATAAAGCGTCATTACTGTAAACGAAGGAACCGTTCCCACCGTTTTTGTTTTTCCACCAGAAAAGCAGCACCTGAAGGTTTTGTTGGCTCGTGTTTTCAAAGTTTGCAGATTTGACGGCCTAAAGATCGTCACGTAGTTTATCGGCTGCCAGGAGTGAAATCCTTTTCCTGTCCTCGTTCAAACTGAAAGGGAAATCTTATTTGTTCAAATTTAACTCATTATTTCTAACGAGACGTTTTGTTTTGTTTGCACGCTTTTGCTTGAGAGTGCGGACGTTTCGGCAGCGTTCACCTCGATGAACGGCCTCCGAAGCGAATAAATTTTGCCCGCAAGACCTGGTAACCCGTCAACAACCAATTGCACGACTGCTTCGGCTGCTTTGATCTCAGAAGGGGCGGAGCTTCATTCGGCAGCACCAAAGATCTGACGTGAATTGTCTATGCGTCTTATTTTTGTTCTTGTAAACAACAGAAACTCACCTCTGGGCTGGAAGAGCGCTCTGAACTTTTTACTGTTAGTGGAGGGCGTGTTATCTGCTAGATTAGTCGTTAACGCCAAGTCCTGTGCTAGCTAGAGACCTCTGGTTTTGTACGTTTTTAAGCTTTAAATAATTATAAAATTATCCAGTCCTGCTGCTCAGCCTCCCAGAGCGATCCCCGGGTCGAGAACCTCACCGATCTTCAGTCGTTCGCTGTAAACGCGTGGTGCTCTCTGGCTCCCCCTACAGGAAACACGTAACTGTTCTGTTGGTTTGGTGAGTTTGCCTGCATGTTTACGGCACGAAAATGGAAATATTTTGTCTCTTCTTTGAGGATTCGCCTGTTTCGCAAGGCGACTGGATGTTAACACTGTCCGGCGAAGGTCGAGAGGTTGTGTGTGAATTAAATGTGTGTTCAGTTGGGTGTCTGTGTTAAATGGCATTGCAATAAACTCTCTTGTCCAATTTTCTTTGCAAACAGATTGATGATTCTCCATCCATTTCACTGGCCCAGCTCTCCAAGGTATTTTCCCTCTGACTACTCAGCACACTCTGTCACTCGTGTGTGTGTGTGTGTGTGTGTGTGTGTGTGTGTGTGTGTGGACCCCTCAGGACGGGTTTATGTGCCGCAGACCACAGGTGTGTGTGAATGTGTGGATGTTATACTGATTTTTACTGTGATATTTCATATAAAACACGTTATTGGGTCCTTATCGGTAGTCATTCACTTTTGGGTTCTGTGACTGTGTATTACTGTGTCGTTAATGTGATCGTGTGTATCATCTCTGCGGTTCTGTATTACTGAAAGGGCCACAGCGTACGAGATTCAAACGCTTATACATGTTTTATGTTTCAGCTTTGCAGTAATGGTGTAATTGACAAATCTGATTTTCATGTAGTATGTTCTTATACAATAAAATATTAATGGTAATACAATAAGTAGTTACTACATTTTGTTTAGCTTTTCAGTATTATATGGAATGACAGTGAGAGACATTATATATATATATATATTGTCTACGTTCTTACGAGTACGTAAACCTTGTTTGGGTTAATAGTAGGTAAATGATGCAGGTTGTGTGTAATTTCACCATTTCCGATAAGTAATTACACATTGTCATTATTTTCATCGTTGTTGCCTTTACTACTACTACTACAGTTATCATTATCATGTGTTTTACTGTTACTGCTAGTATTATAGTAGTAGCTGTGTGCTGTGAGCCTGGTGCTGTAAAGAAGGCGCTCTCTGCCGCCGTGTGGAGGGAGTACCTAAAGCCTCGTACCCACGCGGTTTCTCACTCGTACCGAAGAACGAAGCTTTTTTTTTCTTTTTACCCATCATGGAAGATAATTTTTTACATTTTTTTGTCTTTTTATCCGAGATATGAACTGTTTCTGTGCCGTTTTCGCTCTCCGGCACCTCGAAGATTTGCTCTTTTTTTCCCCACTCATGGACTTCATGATCGCACCGGCCACGACGCACCTTTTTCTGTGTTATTTTTAACTGTTTAAGTTGTAAGTATATATTTGTGAGAACGTTCTGTGTTATGATGTTGCCTGTTTGCAGGTATTTATATATGTGTATATATATCTAATTATACATATATTTTACTTAGCCTGGTAAATAATGGAAATAAACTGACTGCAGTGAATTGTGTTTTTTTTTTTTTGTTTTGTTTTTTTACTTTTATTTATTTTTTGTACTGTAATTGTTAATGACTGACGGATATTTTAATGGTGTTAATAAAACATGAGATCAAAGCGGATCTCTTAGACCCTGAGCGGCGCTGTGGAAACCAGCGTGTAATGTCTGTCTGGAGCTTTTATTTACGGTTACGTCTGACTGTGGCTGTGCGTGGAAACACAGTTTTGTTCTGTACTTTAGAGTGAATTAAAGCGTTCGGGGACTCGGTTTGCCGGCGGTTTGAGCAGGGCCTAATAGCAGTGAGCGGCGCTGTCGGTATCGGAAGGCTTGCGGTACTCCCTGCCCACCCGCCGCCCCGGGTTTCGGAGGACGATTCCACGGCGATGCGGGCGGACAGCGTCTCTTTACAGCTCTGAGGGACCAGTGCATCCTCCCTTTAAAGCGCCTGTATTTAACCTGTGTTTGAAAACCGTTATCGCCCTGTTGAACAGACCGCCAACCTCGCCGAAGCCAACGCCTCCGAGGAAGACAAAATTAAAGCCATGATGACTCAGTCCAATCACGAATACGACCCCATTCAGTGAGTGCTGACCTTCCGAGACTCTTCAACTCGGTGTCTGGACGCCGTCTGTGCATTGAGACTAATTTGTTTTTTTTTGTTTTTGTTTTTGTTTTGTTTTTTCTCCCCCCGACAGCTACACCAAGAAAGTGGTCGGACCCCCTCCTCCAAACTACACCTGCTTTCGCTGTGGGAAAAATGGACACTACATCAGAAACTGCCCGACCAATGGGGTAACCGGGTTTTCCTCACCACTCCTCACTGTTCACATAGACGCTACTCTGTCTTTAGTTATTGATTGATTACTGTAGGTTTGTTTGTCTCCTGCATAGTTACGCAAGTACAGCGTGTAGTGAAATGTGCCCCTGGTATTAATTCAGGTTGAGTGCAGGTTGTGCTTGGTTAGTTTTATTTGATTTACTCAATTTCACGTCAGCAGGACAAAAGTTTTGAGAGCACTCAGCGGATCCGGAAGAGCACGGGGATTCCTCGCAGCTTCATGATGGAGGTGGACGACCCGTCCATGAAGGGAGTCATGCTGACGAACACTGGAACGTACGCCATTCCCACCATCGACGCGTAAGAACCGCCTCCTGCTTTATTTTATAGACCTCCTGCAGGCGCTTCGTCTCCAGAGCTTTGCTTTTCTATGTAGTTATGAATGCGTTTGCATGTGTCCACCCGTTGGGTCCTCGGCACTGTAGCCCCGCCCATTAGATGTCACAGTTATGGTCTGTTTAATTCTGAGGGATAAAAAAGTTGAAAATTGCTCTCGTAGTGAGAGATTTCTCGTGTGTTTGGTTCGTAAACCCACACAGATGCCGTGATTGGAGCTGACGGGGGCGGGGAATACAAGTGGAATGTAACTGTATATGTGGCCTGGAGGCAGTGTGTTGTAACAGTAGCTGACTGAAGGAATTCTCCCTCTTCTCTCCTGTTTCAGGGAAGCGTATGCACTCGGGAAGAAGGAGAAGCCTCCGTTTCTCCCGCAGGAACAGTCGTCTTCCTCCGAGGAGGAGGACCCCGTGCCCGATGAGCTGCTGTGTCTGATCTGTAAGGATCTGATGACGGACGCCGTGGTCATCCCCTGCTGCGGGAACAGCTACTGCGACGAATGTGAGTGTAAAGACGGCGATGGAATGTTCTCGCGTCGCGGTTGTTCGTGTTTGTCTTCTTCTTTCTCTTTCGGCTTTACCCTTCAGGGGTCGCCACAGCGAATCATCTGTCTCCATTTAGTCCTAT
>JBBIGA010079415.1:0-11706 GCA_037576975.1 Alestes dentex | reverse complement strand
AGAACCCTCTCAGATCACACAGAGAGGAACCACCAGAACCCTCTCAGATCACACAGAGAGGAACCACCAGAACTCTCCCAGATCACACAAAGAGGAACCACCAGAACCTTCTCAGATCACACAATGAGGAAACACCAGAACCCTCTCAGATCACATGGAGAGGAACCACCAGGAACCACAGAGAGAAACTGACAAAATGAAAGCACCCACAAAAGTCAACAAAAAGAATATTAGTTTAAGCCAAAAACATCACTGATTAACTTCCACTGGTTTATTATTTCATCTAGAATCAGCACTGGCTGAAGAAGAGGAGTGATTAATCTATTAGATGGGTCCTCATGTTCAGTGTGGTCTGAGAGTGTTTGTGATGCTGTTTTTCAGATGTTCAATCCTGATTACCCTGGTTATCCCGCTCCAGGTGAGAGTTTGGACCATCCTCCTCCTCCGGACCCCGTATACCCTCCACAGTCTCAGGATGGTGGGACACCTGCCATGTTCCCTAACCCTGTGAGTCCCTCACACACACACACACACACACACACACACACACACACAATATTTACAGATCACACAGAGAGGAACCACCAGAACTCTCTCAGATCACACAGAGAGGAGCCACCAGAACCCTCTCAGATCACACAGAGAGGAACCACCAGGACCCTCTCAGATCACACAGAGAGGAACCACCAGAACCCTCCCAGATCACACAAAGAGGAACCACTAGAACCTTCTCAGATCACACAAAGAGGAACCACCAGAACCCTCTCAGATCACACAGAGAGGAACCACCAGAACCCTCTCAGATCACACAGAGAGGAACCACCAGGAACCACAGAGAGGAACCACCCAAACTGAGAAAAATCTTGATGCAGTTCTCAGACCTTTGAGAAAGGTGTTTGTTCTCCTACACTTTCTCCATTTGCTGCTTTTTCTTTCTTTCAGTGGTGGTTTTTGTTATTATTACATTTTTTAAATTACAGTAACTTTGGTTCTACGTGACTCAGGAACACCAAACAAGCATGATGTCTGACACCTTGAGCACCAACACACACCGGGGGAACTTCCATATAAGGGTCTTACTTTTACTATTTGTCGTGCTTTCGACACATATCTAGAAGGGTTAACTTCTTCTTGTGAATCCATAATTGAGATCTGATCATCTACGTTAGTGTTTGGTTTTGCACTCATTACTTTGATCTTGCTGGAGAAACACTGTTCATCAAGAGTAAAACTCTACAAAATGATGGATGACCTCTGGTGATGATCTGGGACAGTGATGCCACAGAAGATTTGATTTGAATGATGTCTCCAAAGGCAGCCGCCAGTTCTTTGTGCGCCTTCTCTCCAAAAATGTTGACTTACTGGTTTGGCAAGAGAATGAACTTCCACAAAGCTGAAGGCCGTACATTCCTAAGCTACTGAGGCAAGCTGAAAAATTTACATGGATTCAAAACAACAGAATTCAGCATTGTGTCGCTCCTCACACAGCACCATTGGGCATTAGCTTATGTCACAATACTCAAAAATCAACTTAACCAGCTTTGTTTTAAAAGGGAGTATGCTAAAATCCACAATTCATACTTTGAGTATTACTAACTACACTTATGGCAAAAACACATGCTACATGTTTCAAAACCAGTTAGTATTACCATTAAGTGAGCTGTTGGGACCCAACCAAAAGTCTGCTTAATTGTGTGGAATTTGTTGCATTGGAATTTGTTGATTATTCTTTTTTACAAAGAAGTTGTCTTTACCAGGACTTAATAAATGAAAAACCACTTGGCCGACGAGCCAATTTAAAAGAACATCCACACTCACAGTTCAAAAACTATGAATGACCTATAAAAGTACTTTAAATGTGATTATTATTCTTATTCTGGGTGTTCCAGGTATTCTTATTTATTTTTTCAGATAAATATATATATATGTATATATATGTATATATATACACACACAGCTCTGAAAAAATTAACAGAGCACTGCAAAAGGTTTTATTTTTATAGCTGCAAGTATTGAACTGAACAGCTTTACCTTAGTTTTTAAGAACTGCTGACAATATTTCTCCTCATTTCCAAGTAAAAGTGTTGTTCTTTAAAGCATCATTTCAAAGGAAATGACAACACATCAAAATAGGAGAAATGATACTGTCACAGGGGGTTTTCACCAGTAAGGGATGGAGGCGCAACTGCGGAATTCCATTTCAAGACTTACTTTATTTAACAAACTCAAAGAAGGCTCAAGGGCCAAAATATCAACAAAACCAAAACACAGACGACTGGTACAAAACCTAGAGGATAGCGGAGGATAATGTGAGGGTGGACTGACCCCAAACCAGGTACAAGGGGACACTTAAATACAAACTCAGACACAGACAGTAAGCAATGAAAACTAAACCCCACTTATTACTAAATCCCCGGCCAGCTGAACCCTTACTGATAAACCGGTGGGGAACACACCCACCCGTGTCAAAATACAAGTCCCACATGGCGGCCTCTAGCTGACTGAGACGTAACATATGCAGCGTTTACAGAACTTCAATAATAATTTAAAAAAAAATCTCTCATTCACTCTTAAACCAAATGGCAATAATCACCTTTGAGGAACTTCTAGTAGTGTTTCACCATCCAACTGGTCTCACTGTGAGAGGAGAGCATCGATTACAGCAGTGTTTTTATACTTTTCCTCATTAAATAAGATGTGATTCAGGTGATCACTAATCAGTCCCTCATAAAGCAGAATGTGGTGCTTGTGTAGGAATTTAAGAGACAGTGGCATGGAATGGTTTCACTCACAGAGATGCTGATTTATCAGTAAACTGCAGCGGTCTCTAATTTTTTTTCCGGAGCTGTATGTGTAAATATTAATCTTATTGTACAAAAACCCAGAAAGTGATTCAGGTGGAAGAATGTTCTCATGGCTCTGTCTTATTGTCTATCAGGACCCCATTTTTCCTCCTTCTGGACTTCCCCTCCCAGCCTCCTCAGTAGACTGGACCTCCCTATAACCAGTATGATTCTTCTTCATCTGCATGGTTTCTCCACCGCTCAGTCCGTCCCTCACACTCACTGGAAATGTTCACATTACTTATATAAATCTGTCTGCTGTATGAGTAGTTTGCTTGCATGCCTGTGTTAATTGTGAAATACAGGGGGTCCTTGATTTACAACGGTCTCGACATAAGATGTTTTGAGTTTACGACTCCCACTCGGCTTACACCGTTAACCTTGTACTTACGGACTATGTTGGTGAACTAGTTTGGCTGTACGCGCTGTAAGAATACGCAGTGGTGGAAGAAACGCGACGTATGACTGCGGGAGTTTTCCTTTTCCTTTTTCTGTGACTTAGTTGTGTTTTCATGATTTTACAGCTGTGTTCGGATCGGTAAGTTACTCAGGCTAGGGTGTGTTTCAGCTTACACCAAAATTCGGGATCTGTGTTGTAACTCAAGGACCCCCTGTATGTGTTTGTCTATTTGTGTGTGTGTGTGGATGTATAATGTCCATGCTGGTGCTGAACTTGCCGTGTTTCAGATCTTCAAACAAGTTCTAGTTTGTGATGGAGACCTAAATATAACCCAAAACATAGACCAATGTTTAGATTTCATTCATTTGTTGAAGGACAAACAGCAACTGGGGGGAGTTTGCATGTTCTCCTCTGCACTTTTGCGGCACACCCAGTACGCCTGGAGCTCCGTGTTCCTCCCATAGTCCAAAGACGTCAGGTGGACAGGAGATGCTAAATTGTCCCTAGGTGTGTGTCCGTGTCCCTGTGATGGCCTGGTGACCTGTCAGATGATGGATGGATGGATGGTGCTGTCACTGTGATGTCAGTTCTGAGTGTTTGTGATGCTGTTTTTCAGATGTATAGTCCTGGTTATCCTGATTATCCCACTCCAGGTGAGAATTTGGTTCATCCTCCTCTGAACCCTGTATACCCTCCACAGCCGCAGTACGGTGGGACACCGGCCATGCCCCCTAACCCTGTGAGTCACACACACACACTCTCTCTCTCTCTCTCTCTCTCTCTCACACACACACACACACACACACACAAAGAGAATCTTGTATCAGGAACTGGAGGCCACATGTCTGTATGAACTGGTTTGTGTGTGCAGGATTTCACCCCGGTGATGTACAGCGCCCCCGCTGGCTCTGAGGTGGGAAATGTGGGTGACATAAAAACGAGTGAAACATCTCCTTCTGCTCCTCTGCTTGGACCTTCTTATCTTGAGGTATTCTGATAAGTAAAGGAGCTTCTCCTGTCATTAGCACACTTTCTTTGTCTCTGCAAACCATAACCTGTATTAGCGTCAGTCTAATACTCAGTATCAACATGGGCCAAAATCTCTGGATCTGATATCAGGAAATCCTGAACTATCCTGTAAAGGCTGAGCTAAACTCTGACACAACTAAACATAAACGAGCAGCAGGGCTGCGTCCCAAACGGCTCTCTGCTCCCTACATAGTGCACTAAAATACAGACTCCTGCACAAACAGTGTAGAACCCGTCCAACACAGAGACACTGGAGACTCAAGACATGTGTGCAGAACTCCAGAATGGACACACTGGGACTGTATGTGTGTTGAAACTGGAGTTTTATAACTTACACAGCACTCCCCTAGAGGAAGTAGGGAGTCGTTTTATATTCAGACAAACGTGTTATTAACAGGTTAGCATTTGAAGAGGGAAAAGACAGTATTGGATTTGTATCAGTATTAGAATCAGTATGGCACTTTTGTGCCACCTCTAGTTTGATTACTTTTTGAGATTATGACTCTTGTTTCTTACTCTTTCTTTTGTCATTTGCTTTCTCTGTTTGCCTGTGTTTGTCTCTCAACACATTCCAATAATTCATCTTGTTTGTTAGGTGGGACCGCCTCCGCCCTCCTACACCGGCCCTGACGTCCTCAACCAATCTGGCTCTGCCGTCCAGTTCAACATCGACACAGGAAGGCTCTCGACCCAAAACTTCCTGTAGTTCATCCTCCCATGTTTCCTCCATTTAAAGAGACAGGAGCAGGGACGTCCTTTCACGGTAGAGTTTAATCTCCACCTCCATACTTCGGTTCATCTTAGGAAAGACAGACTCTTCACGTTTGTTTTATGAAGGGAAGGACGATCAACACTTGAATGCTGGTTTTATTTGGAGTAAACAGGGTAATGCTTCGACCCAGCCATAACATTAAAACCCAATATGGTGAATACAAAATCTAAAATCCAAACAGCTCTGACTCATCGAGGCCTGGACTCCAGAAGACCTCTGAAGGTGCGGTTGTATCTACACCAACAAATCCTTTAGGTCCTGTCTGATGCTCATGTGTCCACTATTGGATTTGGACAGGGGTCAGCATTGGTGCTCTGCAGTTTAGCTGCATACACAGCAGGGGGCGCTGCACTGTGTGTTCTGACTCCTTTCTATCAGTGCAGCATGAACTTCTTCAGCAGTTTGTTCTACAGCAGATCTTCTGTGGAATCAGACCACAGGGCCCATATCCTAGATTTTTCTCCCACATTTGAGACTAAATTGAATCTGGAGCCGAGACAGGGTATATTCAGTCGATGCAACTTAAAATAAAAGGAAATATTCAAAGGATTCAAACAGGCCATCCAAGGAAATTCTTACTTTACTAATTGAATAAGAGAGATTAAGAAAAGCATAAATAAAGGTTTAGAGGACAGTGTTTGTGCCCTGTTTTCTCTGAGAGCGTAGATTTAGGCTCTGTAATGCCCTCATGTAATACTTTGTGTTTGAATTTGATTGATCCTGAACAAAATTGCTTAACCATCCATACGAAGAAATGTTTCACACTCGGAATCAAAGACCAGAGTAAAGTCAAGTCAAGTTTATTTCTATAGCACATACACAAAGGTCATTCAATGGGCTTTACAGGAATAGAGTAAAAATAAAAATGGAATAAAATTATAAAAAGAATAAAAGAATACATAGAAAATCAATAAAATAAGATTGAAAGCGCAGCAGAGGTGCTGATATTTAAAAGGAGGCGGGGAATAATAGTTAGAGATAATAATAGGTACAGATCTGAACTTGATGGGCAGTTGGTTGGACAGCATAGTGGATAAATGCCATTTTACCATGTTTAGTTTTAGCTCTTTTCTCCAGTAATTAAATAAATCAACCAAATGATGAGATCTGTCTGAATGTAGCACCTTTTCTGGCCTCAATAAACATTCTCCTTTGACCGCCTGGCCCATAAAGTTTTATTAAAGGGTCGGGCATGCGGGCATAGTGGGTGGCACTGTTGCCTCAAAGCAAGAAGGTCCTGGGTTTGATTCCTGGACAGGGTGGAGTGAATGTTCACCTCAGGTCTAGGCTTCGACCAGGATCTCTGGTTTCCTCCCACAGTCCAAAGACCTTCACGTCAGGTGGACTAGAGATGCAAATTTCCCTTTAAAATTGGAATATGAGTGTGTGTGTGTTTGGGTGTCTGTCTTGCAATAGACTGGTGACCTGTCCAGCGTGTTTTTCCAGATGCTGGTTCCTGATTTATGCCACTTGCTGGACAGTGACTTGTTGGAATGTACAGTTTACGTGAAGATGCAGATGTTTATTAATGAACTGGGAACTCAATGTTCTGCAGTGGTTCCCGGGAACCACATTCTCTGTACATGAGGAGCCCATAAATTAATTCATGTACTAAAATTAGGTGCGCTGCAGTGGAAAAAGCCCTAAAATGTGTAGAGTGAAGTCTCTAGGACTGACCTGGTTTACTATCTCATACTCTTATCATCTGTATTAGAAGTCAGAAGTACTAAATGTCAGCTATACTGTAGATTTTAGAAGTGCAACAGCCATACAAGCTGTGTGGATCTCTTATAACTGTTCATTATCAAGTATGGAATGACTCATTTTTCAGGGTACTGTTTACTGTATACACGTTAACCAAAGTGAAAAGGTGAGTGTAATTTGTGGTGTAGTGTGACACCGTGTGTATCAGTTCTGTTTCTGTATATTCACAAAGTATCTCAGAACAACGCCGGGTCCAAATAGCCAAGCTTCAAAAAATTCTTTGGAATGTGAAATAAATATTTTTCTCACTAGACATGCTGAAGCGTTTGTACACAGTGTTCCAATCAGGGACCGAACATCCTTCCCCATCTCAATCGGGCCCCCCTTCCGTACCACTACGTGCTCCTCAACCAGGTGCTGAAGACGGGGATTGTACCCTTTAAAACGACAGCTTTATCACCACGTACCCAATGACCCAACCACCCCCTCCTGCCCCAGTCAGGCCACTCCCCAATGAGGGCACCCCCAGGTATCGAAAACAGCATTCCAATTAGGGACCTGATGGCCCTCTAACTCAGGTGTGGAATACAAGGTCTGTGTAGTAATAGTGATCTAATCAGGGATCCAACAACTGCCCCAAACAAATAAGGCCCTCCCAACCCCACCACCACATCCCCACCCAGGATACTGAAGACAGCATTTGTACCCTGAACAATGATAGCTTTCCAATCAGGGACCCAGTAGCCCGTCTCAGTCTGGGTCCCCCCAGGTACCGAAGGCGGCATTTTTACCCTGTAATACAGGAGTGACAGCATTCCAATCAGGGACCCAATACCCTCCCACCAACCCAATCAGACCCCATGGTACTGAAGACAGTGTTTGTAGCATGTACAGTGACTGTATTCCAATTAGGGACTCAACAACCCTCCTAACCAATCAAGGCCCCCCAACACCAAATCCCCACCCCCAGGTACTGAGGACAACGGTCCAATAAGGGACCCAATGACTCCCCTCTCCTCCTGCACCACACTCACCAGTCAAGGCCTTATTTAAGTCCACCATGCTGAAGTAAATTAACTATTAAATAGACTCCATCACTCAGAGAAGAGACAGACCCTTGTCACCCCTTTAAACACACTGGTGATCTATTGCCCTGTCAACATTGTACGATTATGTTCTGTTCCCAGATGGAAGATGAGAATCGTGAAACACTCTGATCGTTAAAGATTCTGAATATTCACACTATTAATGAAAATAATATGAAATTACTGGGTAGTGTTGATCTTTACCCAACTTTAGGACTTTTGGATCCCAGCAACATTAATACAATAAAACCCCTAAACATCACTAATGTGTCAGCATTCAAATGCCCTATTTCTGACCAAGCAAATCGAATCTCTTTGTTCAGAAGATGTTCCTTGTTGGCATGGGTGAAGCAAAGTTCTATAATATTATAGGAACGTTTGAAAATTTGAACAAGACCCTGCTGTCTACTCCATTGACGGTCAAAAGGGGTCGCCCACCATCTCGCCGTGGTTAAACAACAACAGTTTATTCTCACTGTGTTTGTGAACAGAACCTTGCCTCAGTGCGCCCCCTTGTGCCTGTTTCCATTATAACATCCACATAAACACTGTTGTGTGATTCTGCACCCCAACAAAAACTCTCTGTAAATCTATAATCACTGTGTTGCACATTTTGAGAAGGATTTGTGACAGAAGGGTCTGATGATGTCTGAAAGTTTGCTCTCTCTCTCTGCCCTTTCCCTCAACATTAATCGTTTCTTTACCAGTTTGGCTTTGTCGTCTCGGACTTGTCCGCAGAGCGTCTGCAGCCTCTGGATCTCCTCCTCTTTCTTCTTCAGGTCGCAGTCTTTCTGCTTCAGCTGGACCATCATCTCCTGCAGCCGAGACTCCGTCGCCTCCTTGTCCCTCAGCTGTTTCTCGTAATTCTGCCACAGCTCGGCCTCTTTCCTTCGGATAGCGCTCTCCACCTGCTGGTAGGTCTCGTTGGTGTAGAAGGTGCCTCCGTTCTCCTCGTTCATCTGCTTGATCTTCTCCAGCAGTCCCAGCACCTGCTGCGGATCCTGGATGACGTTGCTGAAGACGTGGTAGCGGTTCCTGCAGGTTCTGAGGAGCTCCTGCAGATCCTGGCCGGCCTTTCTGATGTAGACCTCGATGCGTTCACCCTTCAGATGGTCTCCATGAGTGAAGAGGATGATGGTGTGCTGGGAAGCTCTTTCTCCAAAGATGGCCTGGATCCGTTCCACAGCTTCCTTCTCCTCCTGGGTGAAGCGTCCGAGTGCGATGGTGAGGAGGAAGGCGTGTGGTCCAGGCGAGGAGAGGGCGATGCACTCCACCAGCCGCTTCATGAGAGAAGACTCTGAGAGCTCAGTGTCGAAAAGGCCTGGTGTGTCGATGACTGAGATCCTGGCCTCCACTTCGCTGCTCCTCTGGCACTGTTTCGTCACTGACTGGGCAGCAAAGTCGACTTTAAACTCCTGCCTGCCCAGCAACGTGTTCCCAGAGGCGCTTTTCCCAGCTCCAGTCTTACCAACCAGCACAATCCTGATTTCCTCCACTGCCACAGACAGAACAAGGCATCAGTGCATCTATAGCAGCACTTTTTTCTTTTTTTTTTTTTACAATATCTGAAGTGTTTTTACAGTAAATACAGTAAATACAGTGGCCCAAAAAGAGGAAAGGAAAATTCAAGATGCTTCTTTATCCAGCTTGATTCTCCTAAACATGACTGAGATGATCAGTTTAACACCAATCAGAAAACTTTATTGATGAGAGGAAATTGCTTATGTTACAACTGAACAATACAAAGTTTAAAATAAAGTCAGATAAAAATACTCTAAAAAATACTCTGTACAAAAAACACCATGCTTTATACACAAAATGTTGTGGTATAAATTCTATAGATAAATACATTTCAGTTAAGTGAATTACTAGTAACACAAATAGTGATTTGGAGTTCTCTATACTGAGTCGGTTATTTTATGTATTAGGGATCAGTATTAGATATTAATAGATAAGTAGAAACAGGCTGCACGAAGAAGAGTCTTATTCTATATTTTCCTTTATTTTGGATATTTTTATGAATGACTGAAAAGCTGCAGCTACTGTAGGTCGGATGATTCAGGAGTGACTTCATCAGAGCTAGAGCTGAAAGTGCTGAGACCAAGTTTTGCTGATTGAACTGTGGATTAGGTTTCATGAGCAAAAATCATATTCCACGGTTTTTGCTTCAGGGGCACTAGGGGGCGTTGTAGATAAGGTTAAACTGGTCTTCAACTAAACACATCACCAACGTCTCTCAACCTGCGTCTAAAACTTGAGAATGCGGTTCAGGAATCCGTTTAATGATTACTTCAGCTGGACCATCATCTCCAGCAGCCGAGACGCCGCCTCCTCCTTGTCCCTCTGCTGTTTCTTGGACTTCTGCCAATGTGGTTTAGGAATGTGCATCTAAAACTTGAGAATGTGGTTTAGGAATCAGTATTTTAATGATTACTTTCTTAAATTAAGGTGCAGAGGAGTAGGTGCACCTTAGTAGGTGCAAGGTGCGCTCTTGATGTGGAGACTGTTGAGTCAGGTGCGAGAACCAAAAAGACTTGAGAAGTATGAAAATAGGTCGCACACTGAAAAAAAGACAAAAGGTCTACAAAAAGGAGTTTTAATCAAAAGAAAGAAGAACAGAGCAGACGTTTCAACTTGTAGCTTTTCTCAATGCTCTCTGTGCTCACAGTGAATCAAACAAGTACCCAGTGGCTTCAATCAAGAGACAGGTGTGGTGGGAGGGGCTTTTGGCCAAACCCAGATAACAAGTGGAGTTTGGTCACATACATAGACATTCTAGAGACAGATATAATATTAACATTCACAAAAAACATGTTCAATTGAAGTCCTCATTCATTCCTCAGAGAAAGGCAATCAAGTTCATGAATCCAGAAGCATTCTCTTTGGAGCACAGAGAGCGTTGAGAAAAGCTACAAGTTGAAATGTCTGCTCTGCTCTTCTTTCTTTTGATTAAAACTTCTTTTTGTAGACCTTTTGTCTTTTTTTCAGTGTGCGACCTATTTTCATACTTCTACTTTCTTAAATTACCATGTCAAATGTAAAATTACATTTTGCCCAATTTATAGCTCATAGTGAGTGAGTCCTAAACCACATCCATGAGTCTCCTTCACCTTAATCAAGAATGGATGCTGTCTGAGTGGTTAATATGGATTCTGGTGAAACACTTTGGACTATTTGGGTGACTATTGAGTTCTAGAGTTTGCTAGCAACATTAGCCTCGCAGCCGCAGAGAAGAAGCAACATTTAGACGCAAAATGCCTTTGACAACCGAGAAAATCTGGGGAAAGTAGAAAAATGACAACCGAGAAAATCTGGGGAAAGTAGAAAAATGTGTACATTTGAGTTTCTTTTATTTAAGCTCATTTCTGGTTCAACAGTTAAATTGTGCAAATATTTTCAGGCCACTGAACATGTATTAACTCAGACCTACTTGTTGGTGGGAGAGGTTTGCTTTGTCGTCTCTGAAAGATTTCCTCATGATCGCCTGATGTTCTTGCTGTTGATGAACAATCACAGTCTTTACATTTATGGCATTTACCAGACACTTCTATTCCCTAACTACAGTGGTGGTGTGCTGAAGGTAGGATTTGAACCTATGACCTGTTGGTCCAGAAGCAAGTATCTTACCCACTAGGCCACACCCTCCACCCTCAGCTGTTGCTTCGACAACTAATTAAAAATAGACAAATTGTTTTGCGTTTTGTTGAATCATTTAAATCTTTTTCCAAAATGTAAGTTAAAATATGATCATATAAGATTTTACAACCTCATTATAATTAAAGAACACATTATAAACAATAAGAGAGCACTGCAGTTTATTTTTAAATCAGCGTCTCTATGAGTGTGAAACCATTCCACTCCAGTGT
This sequence comes from Alestes dentex, assembly GCA_037576975.1. NCBI lineage: Eukaryota > Metazoa > Chordata > Actinopteri > Characiformes > Alestidae > Alestes > Alestes dentex. The sequence continues at coordinate 7 of JBBIGA010079415.1, read as the reverse complement.
CTGTTAA
>JBBIGA010079344.1:0-11709 GCA_037576975.1 Alestes dentex | reverse complement strand
TATATATATATTAAAAAGAAGGAAAGAAAGGGAAAGGTAGTGAAGATAAAGGGGAAAAAGAAGTGGAAGGAAAGGGAAGAGATGTTTTACCCCGTCTTGTCCTTCTGCATTGTATCTGGCTTTGTCTGCATATATTTTACAATCAATTTTATTTACAAATGTTCATTAACTCACTCACCCCACTCATTAGAATAGAATCCTGCACTACAGCTACAGTTATAAAAACAAAAGGTTGATATGACCTTATGAGTGCCAGGGGGACATGGCTCTGAGCTGGACAGGGGCACCTAGAATTAAATAAAAAAAGAAATGTTAAAAAATCTCTTTCCTTTGTGCTGTTTTTGTCCTTCAAGACTAAAGATTTAATTTAAAGAGTATCTGTTTCTTTTACATTCAGAATTAATACATAGGATTGAAAGAGTGTTTAATATTAATAGAGTTTAAAATTCACTCACCAAATCACTGAAGCATTGAATGTTGTGCTCATAGATCTCAATGTTCCCCGTCTTTATGAAGAACTTCCCAACCACTTCAGATACTCTATTGTCCCCATGCTTTTTCCACATCACAATCTCATAGCCATCCTCAAATTCTTCATTTTCATTGAAGGAATGTGTCTGATTGTCCAAAGTCCAGTTCATCTTTCGAAGAATGTCCACAAGCTGAAAATGCAGAGGTATAAACACCTTTTTATTTAAATATGACCAGAATGGCAGCAACAGAAAACCCACTCAGTGCTTATTGCTTGTTTTTCTTAGTCCAAGGCTGCAAACAGTGATAACAGCAGAGCTGATACTGAAAGATCCACAGAAGCTCTTAAGGAAAGTGTTAATAAACTTTACCTTCCACGGCAGGAAGTCTGTATCTCCACTGCAGGCAGTGTCATTACATTTCAGAAGGTTCCTGATGGCATTAGCGATGGCGTACACAGCTACTCTCTGACTGTAGGCCTCTGTTGTGTCCACAGCACGGAGAAGGTAGTCATCGTTCGCCTCCTGAGGGTCTGTAACACTGCAGGCCAAAGGGGACGTGTGCTCTGATTGCTGACCAGAGCTGCAGTTGAACCTCATTTCCTTGTACTCCCTGATGAAGTCGTTCCATGCCCCTGGGCCTGGTCTCAGGTTCTGGAGGTAGTTGTCAAAACCTTGGATGTTCCCTGTGACAAAGGTAGTACCGAAGATTTCTCCCAGCCTGTTTATATCCTTCATCTTCATTAAGGGACGTATCAAGGACCAGGTATTACTGGCGATCCATATTCTGGAAGTGTTGGTCTTGATCATCTCCTGAAAGAGCATTTCCACCTGCTGAAATCTGATGATGAGCAGCACAACTTTGACTCTGGTGGAGGATCGGATATGATCAGCCACCTCCTTGATTTGCTGCTTCACGTCAAAGTAGTTTAGTACCACTTTGTGGAAGGCTATGCAGACATTCTCCTCATCAGCATGAGTCAAAAAATTCTCAAAGACACCTTTTCCATATTCATCATCAAGGGTCACAACCCCAACACAGTCACACTTAAAGAGCTTCAGGAGCTTCACCAGGGCCTTTGTCTGGTAAAAATTACTTGGGATGACCCGAAAGAAGGATGTATATCGTAACTTGTCACTCAGGGCTGTTGCAGAAGATGTGCAGCTTACCTGTAGAAAGAAAGATGAAACATGAAATAATATCAAACTGAACAGCCTAATCTAAACAAGAATTTATAGAAGAGCTGATAGGATCTTAAATATTCTCTATACAAGTTGCTTAGGGCCCTGCCAGTTACACAGGGTTCCCTCTCAGTTGTGTCAAAGAGGGTGTCAAAGAGTGGATGAAGTGAAACAGCTGTTTATGTAATGAGATAAAGTCACCCCCATCAACTAAAAATAAAGAAACCCGATCCCACTCATTTGGCAAAATAACCCTTTCCCTGACATTCCTAACAATGAATAATATTAATTCACAACCATTATAGTAATCTCAAGGGCCTTTAAGTCACAATCAACTGAACTCAGAATCCCAATCATTATATCTCCAGGAGTGTACGCTTCACACAGGGGCCCATTTCATCACAGCGAACCCATAATCCCACCATCACTGCCCAACCCATTCCCTCACAGAAAGTTAAAAAGTTAAAGTTGGAGGTGCCAGAATGTAACTGCTGTACCCAGTGCCAGCATCAAGGGGGGCATTGCCCCCCCTAGTGAGTCGCCAGGCCCCCCAAGCGAGTCGCTCATATGCAGGGGCGGACTGGCAATCTGTGCATTCTGGAAAAGTCCAGAACGGCCGTCTGTTACACAGCCAACACCAGCCAGCACACCCCAAAGCCCCCCCCACCCCCACCCCGCTCCCCGCCCCGCTACAACCACGGCAGATAGCAGCCAACAGTTACTGCTCATTTGATATTACTGTTTCACGGCTTTGTTTAAAATTGTGCGAATACAAAGATTAAAATACGTATATTACTGCCATGTCAGAGGACAACTTCACATGATTTCTACTGAAACTCAGAGTCTTACCTGTGGAATCCGGTACAAGCCGAGTATTTTGGCCACAGGAATCGACGTTTCTGTGTATCTCTCGCCCAAGAAGGCCTTGACAGGAGGCTTGAAGCTTGAAAAGTCATTGAGGACTGTCAGCGATCTGTTAACAGCCAGCATGTCCATCACACAGTGCAGGGCTGTGGTCGCGTACGCACAAGGATCACACATCAGATATCCGAGACGAATCCCAGGAAGGAATCCCGAGTCGTTGATGGTTTCAATGGTGTGAATCGCAGCTAAAGCTTGAACAAATGTGATCAGATCAAAGCTGGAGAAGAATGAGAGAGAGGCAAAGCTGGTTATGGTGCTACAAATTTGACGTTTAAAGACTTAACTCACTCATATACTCACTTTGCACAGGAGGGCATTTCTGGAAGTGTCCAAGGCTGAAGGCCCTTTAACTCACAATGAACTGAACTCAGAATCCCAATCATAATATCTCCAGGAGCGTACGCCCCACACAGCGACTCCGTATCTTCACAGCGAACCCATAATCCCACCATCACCGCCGCCCCCAGGACACAGAAACACAGAGAAGATAAACTGGACGCCATAACGTAAATGTGTCTGAAGGCAACTGGGTGAGAACTGTAAACTGAAACCTTCAATAGAAAGAATGTGGGAGAGCAGGAAAGACAGAGTTTGAAGTAAAAGACGCATGAAGGCACGAAGAACTGCTTTGCATTAAAGATCTGTTCAAGAAAAAACAGTTTGCACTCGCTGTTATTTTAATGCCACAGTTTGAGACTTGGAATCACGGAGGTGACTCTCTAAAGCATCACATCCAGCTGTGAATCCTTGTTCTAGAAATGAGGAAAAAAGAAGGATGTTTGATCAAGTAGCTTGAAATATTTCTGACTGATCTGATGTTTAAAATGAATCCCTGAAGGGAGGTGACTTTCACCAGAATAAAATAAAAGCATTGTTTTAACACTTGGATGTGAAGTACGGTTTAGTGAGGTGAATTACCTGCGGGAAAGGTCTGGCATGTACTTGATATAAATCTTGTCACCATGCCAGCTGTGACCCACCCTCACAGTGCTGCTGGAATGCTGAAGTATTCTGTACTGCAAATGCTTGAACTATTATTATCTAGCATTAAACTTTTGTTTACTGGTGCAGACAATATTATGTTCACAACTGGAGGGGGCGGGGGATACAGAAGGAATGCTCATAACATTAGGGCCTCAGACATTGATGCACTGATGTAACAATTTAGAATGCTTTACTCAAATACAATATATATCTGGGTGAGCTACTAGTGTGCTATAATCAGATGCAACGGTGGACTATTATAATATACAGGTGTGCTATAATCATATGTACAGGTAATTATACATAAATATGGGTTATAATCATATGTAAAGTTGATTACAGTATATGAAAATGTGGCCTATACTCACATGTGAAGATCAGTATGTAAAGATGTGATCAGTATGTAAAGACGGATTATCATCATATGTAAAGGTGCGTTTTAATGATAAATAAAGGTGGGCTATAATCGTGTATAAGGGTGTACTATTTTAATCTATAACACTGCAGTACAACTTTAACTAAGTTGTTGAAACTGGCAGTATTTATGCAAATGCCCTGCACAGCATTACACTGTCTGTTCCTGTAAATGTTTTTTTAATGGCCTGCCTGTTATCTGATAAGACTGATGTTGATCATTATATCTGTATCATGAGAGAACTATGTTCAGGCCATTTGTGATTTGGTGTCTGCATACCTTTGGGATATCTCTGCAACTCACTGGATAGCGCGTGTTTGACAGTTAGGGCTGCATGGTACGCAGGAACATTCCAGCTATATTAGACGTGACTGAGCACTACGAACTGGTCTGCAATTTAAAACATACAAACTAAAATCCATCTCACTATGTTGTGCACTATGATGCTCATAAGGGTTTGTCTTGGTCGCCTCAGCTGTAGCACATCCCTGGCCCTCACGGTCTCCAGAACACTAAGCTTGGGCTCCCACAACACGGTCACTTTGTTCTGGTTTCTTTCTAAACACTGACAAGCCCCTCCTGTCACTCATCACTCTTATTTAAGCTCAGCTTGACTCTGATTTCAGTTGTCTGGTTTTGTTTGTGTGTCTGCTTTCATGTTTATGGTGGTGATCCAGCCAAATTCCTGTACACCTGGTTTCACATTCAGTTGGTAGGAGGATGCAAGATTATTTTTGGTCCTTCCTCCTCATTTGCTGGACTATTATATCCCTGAACTCTGGATCTGGATCATTGGATCGACCCACACCCCTCTGGATCCCTTAGTGGAGTACTTGAGTTGTTTCTTATGGATTGCAGGAATGAACTACAAGAAATGCTAGAGAATATGGGTAAAATTTTCAAACCTCAGTTTTTACCCACTTCATTTTATGTTAATTTAAAGAGAATCTTCCTGAGAAATTGATTGAGAATGAGAATTCCAACCAGATTAATTAGAACTTGATGACTGAAAAAGTACTAGCAAAGCCTGAGAAGTCCACTCATAAGAACAGTGAGATATTCATACCAGGCAAAGTCAGACCATTGGAGGACTTTCTGCAGGACATTACCAGTTATTTTCAAGAACAGCTGAGTGAGATAGCTGAGAGGTGTTGAGTTGATGATTACAGACTCAAGCAAGAGGCATACAAAATACTCTGTAGTGACAAAACCAAAGATTTGGAAAATATGGTCGAGAAACACATCACCTAATAACCCATGAGCAAAGCCACAAGCAACACAAGTAGGTCAGTTTAATGCACCCAATGTTCAGTAAGTTGTGGAGGAGCATGTTGTTTCTATTACTTCAGAAGGAGCAATGATAAGTTCCACAGATAACATTGGTCTCCTTATCCAGTGGTGACCAATGTGGAAATGCCTTTAACTCTTTGAATTCCCTCTTTGGAGTACAGACTGACACATTCACCAAGTGAAGCAGTGGGCTGCCGACAATGAGGCGCCCAGGGAGCAGTGTGAGGGGACGGTACCTTGCTCAAGGGAACCTCAGCGGTGACACTAGCAGTCTGATTGCAGGGCCAATGCCCTAACCACTAGGCCATCCAGCTGCCCCAGACCATTGGAGGACTTTCTGCAGTCCATAAGAAACTACAGACTGAGCAACTGTCTCAGTCTGTAGTCCCAAAAAAGCAGGATCAAAAACAAACGCTGTTTTTGATTATTGAGCACATGTCTTTGTGGGGGTACCTAAGGGCAATATAGTTGTTTGTTCACAACTAGTTGGGCAAATTGACGAAACATGCGCTCATCGACATGTCCATCAAAAATATGTCAGAGCATGATGTAACTCTGCAGTCTAGAGCAGTTATTGCAGAATGAGAAAATGTTTTACAGGTGAAAGCTGTAACTGAAAAATAGCTGATGTGAGCAGAGAGCTACATCTTAACAGCAATTACAAGTAAAAACAAAGAATATTGATATTGGTCTCACCCAGTCTGAAGCTAGAATTTTTTTCCTAACATATTCAGAAGAATATTAGAGAGAGAGAGTCGAGAATGAAGTCAGCAGTTATGTTTTCCCATCATGACCTGGATCTAGGACAAGATTGTGCTCACTCATGACAACCCTTTCAAGGAGTTCACCTTTAGGGTGTCCCCCATGGATTTTGATGACTTGAAGACCCATCTGAAAGAGCGCTAAGCTGCAAGCATTTTTGAAGAGTCAGATATCACCTGTTGTTTTAATCAGAAAGAAGAATAACTCATTACAGATGGTGGTTGACTGGAGAAAGCTAAATTGTACACAACATCCATTGCTCTGGATACAGGAGCATATTTGGTCTCCTATCAAGCTCCGTATTAAACTTAAAGATTTACATTTTACATTTAGCCAACACTTTTATCCAAAGCGGCTTCCATTCCCTAACTACGAGGGACAGCCCACCTGGAGCAACTTGGGGTCTTAAGGGTCTTGCTCAGGAACCCAGACGTGGTATACTGAAGGTAGGATTCGAACATATGGTCCAGAGACATCTTGTCCAGAGACATCTGGTTGTCAACTCTTACCCTTTGCATATCCAACCCAAGATCAGAAAGCTAACAGCGGGAATTAAGGATAAGGGAGTTTGTTCCTGTAGTGCCAGTCTCTCACCACAGGGGGGTGCAGGGGAGCTGTGTCTGAAGACACTGTTGGAATATTTCACTCTTTTTTTCAGTCACAGGATGATGAAGTATGAACTGTTTCCACTGCAGAATTTTTTTTCCTGAGAATTTTCTTTTACAAACAAATTGCTTAATTCTGCTTATTTTGCTAAGTGTTGTGTATTTGGCCTGTATGTGGTGTAATTTTTCCCAGAAATAATTTGATTTTTTTATCCTTGAAATTCAGGATTGATCATGACCTGGATCTAGGACAAGATTGTGCTTACTAATGACATCCTATTCAAGGAGCACATCTGTAGGGTGTCCCTCATGGACTTTGATGATTTGAGGTCCTATCTGAAGGAAATCTAAGCTGCAAGCATTTTTGAAGAGTCAGATATAATGCAGAAAGCTAAATCGTATAATCAGGCACAACTCCCACCCATTGCCTCGGAGGGAGGAAATATTTGCTCTCCAATCAATGGTTCTCAGTTTTAGACTGAAAGAGTGCATATTATCGTATTGAACACCCAGATCGTCCCAAAACAGCATTTACAACCCCATTTGGAAACTGGCAGTTCAGAATGATACCTTAGTGTTTAATAAACTCTCATGCAACATTATAAAGGACAATGGAAATTATGATGGGTGGTGATCAGTCTCAAAGAGGCAGTGGCCTTTTTGGATGAGCTCAGATGTTTTCAGAGACACTTGATCAAGGTAAGGAAAGATGTGTATCAGTTTTGAAGAGCAAATCAGACTATGAGCTCAAGCTTTCCCCACCCAATTGTAATTTCTTCCAGAAGTGTGTAATATACCTTGGGCATCAGATTTCTGAGGATGATATTTGACTGACCCAGGAAAACTGTCTACTGTGAATGGTTTAAGACTATCACTGAACTACATATTTCTACTGGTTTTTTCCATAACACTTTTTTAAGATTGTGCTATGGGATTCAACTACTTTGGAGTTACAGAAGTGCCCGTGTAGCTGTGTCTTCATCAGACAGCCCACTACTCCCAGCTGAGACTCACGCAAAAGCGGCATAAAACAAGGATTATAGTCACTAATCTGACACGTTGGTTTTATTTATGGATATCTGTTCAATGTTTTTAGAAAAAAATGTTTTTGTTTGTTTACAGGGTATTAAACCTGGTCCAGTAAACAAAATGGTTGACCTGTCAGCCAGACCAAGAGAAAGAAGAATCAGGTTTGTGTTACTATCAATACTGCTATCAATACTACTGCAGTCATGAGTCTAATTCCTTGAAATGATGCACTCCTGTCCCCACCTTCCCACACACACACTTACTTACATACATCTATGGACATGTTCTGGACACACTCAAACATGCAGACCCATAAGCACACAATACTCATTGTTGCATACATGCGTGCATGCCTATACATGTGTTTTTGCACACATATTTCTTATTCATAGCACACTTGTTTCCTTTTTTCACAGAAGCAACTTGTATAAAGGTTTTAGCTCATCTCTGCTGAAAATATCAACGCTTAAAGTTCATGACTTGTACCATGACCTTCCTGCTGATGAAGCTCCAGTGATGTGCCTCTGGTTGACTACATGTTTGAACAGATGCAAGAGGGAAGTGTGCTGTCCTATCAGAAGTTCATAGCAGTGTAAATGTATTTGAAGTTACTGTGTTGACTATAATAAATGTGATTAAATGCTGCTGCATCGTGTTTCTGTTTGTGCAAAATTACTTGGAAAACAGATTACTTGGAATTAAGCATTTGGGTGTTCTGTATTGCTTAAGTAATAAAGGTAAATAACTAGAACTAAAAAATAGATGATAAACGCAGAGTACAACTTGAATATAAAGTTTTTTTATTGACAGCACTGTAGGACCTCACCTGTGTGCAAATAAACATGAGTAGGGGAAATATGAAAATACGTATGTAAAGATAAATGTTGGTCTATTTAAGCCAAAGTACTGCTCAAATTTAACAGTTTTTTTAAAGGCAGATTTTATATGCAAATAGATTATGAAAATACAAACATACTATATACTAGGGCATTAACGACTCCAGACGTTTTCTAGTGGACTTATCCGTCAACATAGTCAAAGTCGAGACGATTAGTTGTTTGGGGACGTCATCACACACGGAGGGACACAGGTGCCCAACATTGAGCAACTTTTATTAATGTTCTCTGTAACATTAACAGACAACATGACAATTAAACTAAACTAAACAAAGGCAAATGTCTTGAATGTTCTGGTAAATTTAAGAGTAAACAGAAAGTGGGAACAGTTTAAGCCGCGGCGCCACTGGGCGTCCTCTAGACTAGATGACTCTCTGCAGTGCTAGCGTTAGCCGTGTTAGCTAGCGTTAGCCATGTTAGCTAGCATTAGCCATGTTAGCTAGCATTAGCCATGTTAGCTAGCGGTGCCGTTTCAGACGCCGTGCAGAACGCCGGTACTGTTCCTGTACTTTAACACCGACTTGCAGGTTGTGCAGGTCTCCGTGCTGTTTGTGTGTCTTGAGTGAAGGATCTCCACACATGTGATGTGTGTCTGTCTCCTCTGCTGCCGTGTCTCTGGTCTTGTTGTTGTTTTGTGTTTTATTCCACTCCCGCCAACAGTACCGCCCTTTTTATGAAGGGACTATCATAATTGGTTAAGTCATGCCTTGTGGTGTTTTGGTTAAAAACTGTTGTAGTGTAAACCCTAAATATGCCCAAAATATGCTCCCAAAACACTTTAATTTCATTTTAAACTCAGTTTAATACATTACCCTTAATGAAAATGTATAGGTAAGCCCATACAGACTGTACTGTAATTCACGCATGGGCATTTTCTTTGGTATAAACAGATAAATACAGTAATAAATTAGTGTAATGGTTACTAATAAAAATACAGTAAAATGTAGGGGTAATTGACAATTTTTAGATCAATCATTTGCTGTTAATCAGCGGTGCGTCTTATTTAGGGGTCTTCAGGAGAAGTACTGTATTGTAGAGACCCACTGGACAGCGATTGAGCTCAACAGCCTCTTTTAATTTAATTTACAGTAATAAAACTACTGGTCTTTAAGAAGAACAAAGGGGCGCACTGGCAATCTGTGCATTCTGGAAAAGAACGGCTGTCCGATGCATGGCGGCCATCTATTATTCCTCGAAAACCGTTCACCTCGCCAGTGTGCTTTCCCAATACTTTTGTCTTGACGTGAGCGGCATAGGATGCGAGCAACCACCCACACACTTCAAACTTCACAGTTAGATACATCTCCAGGAGACATTTCCTTCATTTGCAATTTTAGCCCCAGTAGATCACGAGTTATTTTCCAGAAACTGTGAGAGCCGGAGCGTGTCTGTCTCTTAAAAAAAAAAAAAAAACTAGCGCCTTGCATGGGAACCAGTACAAAAACATTTATACAGTTATATTTTGTATGGAAATGTAGCTGAATTGTTTATGTTACAAAATTAGTACATTTTCCCAATAATTTAGAAGTAAAATGCGTAAAAAAACATACTGCCATGAAAAAAGCAAAAAAATGCGGAGAACACTGCAGGTTCCACGTTATTGTGGAGATTTCCGCATAAAGCGATCAATTAATTTGTCAGGAAAAACCCGCGTGTGACTGGATCTGCCCCTTTCCACTTGGGTACCCTAGGTGCCCTTTTCTTGAAGCATTTTTTATGTGTTTGTGCGTGTGGAGTCCCGCCTGTGCCCCTAAACAACAACATTTAACTATTAATCACAATTTTACTAAATACAAGGATCTGTCTTGCATCAGTCACATGATGACCATTAACCAATGATCACCCTTGACGGCAGAGCATTTTTGACAGCTGGGCGGTGCGGAGCTGTAGGGGAAAGTAATTGGGAAATGCAGACTGATGCAACAAAAGCAGTAAGTAGTCTATAGCACACAGGAGTATAGTAATCCCCCAGTTTTCGTGGGGGTTACATTCCAAGAGCATCCACGGACGGTGAAAAACCGCGTTGTGTTGTGGTATATAGGCCTAAAAATACCTATTTTCATAGTGTAAACCCTAAATATGCCCCTCAAATATGCTTCCAAAAGACTTAATTTCATTTAAAACTCATTAGCCTTAAAGAAAATATAAAGATAAATCCGTATTCGTACTGTACAGTTTACACTGAACTCCAGCAGTGCTAGAATGTAAATACCGATATTATGGCTGTAAAGACTGGACTGGAATTAATGCACGTGCCTTTTCTTTGGTATGCGCTGTTGTTTTCATTGGCATAAGCAGTTAAATACAGTAACAAAGTCATTTAATTTACAGTAATAAAAATACAGGGCTTTAAAAAGACCAAAATGAAAAACAGGAGAACAAAAAATTCTGAGCAGCAGCCAATCAGGACCAAGGAAAAATAAATAACGTGCTCGGATTGGCTACTTTCATGAGTACAGCGAGGGATGCGTCACAGGGCAGCAGCCAATCACCAGCAAGGAGAAATAAATAACGTGCTCGGATTGGCTACTTTAAAACCTCCCGCCTCTGAGTACAGCGGTATTTCACCGTCCAAAGACGCCCTTTTTATTACTCTCCAAAGTACTGAAACCTTTATAGTGATTCGTTATATGGAAGTTACGTTAATATTTATTTTACAAAATTAGTAAATTATATTTTTCTTGATAATTTAGCACTTAAATGTATGAAAATTTATACATTGCCATGAGAAAAGCTATGATGTCTGGGCCACTTTTCCACTTTCTAATATGCATAACCACATAATTGTGGATTATTATAATTACGATATAAAAAAAAAACCCACTGTATTTTAAAGAAAATACATTAAGAAACAGGTTATATTAAAATAATTTCAAATATGACAAAATGCTGATTTAAAATTTAGATATAGTATGATATAGAATATAGTATGATACAGTATGGTGCGATTCAATATTAGATTCTTGATGAATGTGGGTTGTTGTTATTCAGCCTGGTTCTATGTGCCCTTTTTTAACTTTGAGCACCCGCCCCTTCAAACATCGCTGCACTGCTCTGTGCTATACATACATACATACTATACATATATATATACACACACACACACACACACACACACACACACACACACACACACACACACACACACTATA
>JBBIGA010079253.1:0-11712 GCA_037576975.1 Alestes dentex | reverse complement strand
TATATATAGTTCCTGTGCCTCCCCCTCTACCGTTTAGCCTAGGGCTGTGTATGTAATTGTAGCTTGGAGGTGTAGCCTCATTTAAAGCAACAAACTCATCAGGTGCTTAGGTCTAATCCAGGTCCTTACTGAGACCTGGATTGGACCTAAGCATCTGATTCATGTACTGATTTGTGGATGATGGTCAGTGGAGGGAGTACACATTCAGTAGTTGGCATCTAATTGACTGTAGTTTATCATTGTTTCTCTGAAATCCAAACAAGCAGCAGAACTTTATGCTTCAGGCTTTAATAACGACACACAAACATGACAAACCGGAATGGCTCAAATCTACAGATTTCAATCACTGAATACAACGTGAGGGGTTAAAGCAAGAAAGGTGTGTGTGAGTGTGTGTTTGTTGGTCTCTGGTCAAACTTGAAGCAGTAAACAGCCCCTCATTCTCACACACTGAACGGAAGTGGTAGTGGCTGTCAGTTTCAGAGGGGCCTCACTTTGCCCTTTATACAGTATTTACAACATCTTCAGCATGAAATAGAGACAAACTGACAGTGTCTAAAGTGCTGAAAAGGTACAGAACTGTTCACTGTATTAAAGGATTACAATCAAACATATAGCAGAAGTAAATAGCACAAGTATACATGGTGTGTTAAGTGTTTAAAAATTAACCCTCCTATTGTGTTTCGGTCAAATCGGACAGTTCAAATTTTCTCTCTAGAAAATGCAGTTAATTTAATCAATGACTTTGGTTACACAAGGCACAGGAATGCATTAAAAATATTCCAAAAATAGCCTGTCACTGGAAATTATTTAGTAAGACTACGATTAGTGTATAAAATAGAGTATAGAATAGAGTAAAAGAACATTTCCACACCCCACCATACTGGTGCCTTTGAGCACACACACATATAAACACACACACACACACACACACATATACACACACACACACACACACACACACACACACACACACACACACCCCTTATGTCCCCTTTTCCCCCCACAGGAACCTGTCTCCAATTCAATTTTTGCTCCATGGGAACCACACCTGTTTAGCAACCACCTTCTACACCACAGCAAGCACTGAGCAACACTCTAGCACAGGGCCGTGCAGAGATGTTTGAAGGGGCGGGTGCTCAAAGTTTAAAAGTGGCACATAGAACCAGGCTTAATAACAACCCACATTCAGCAAGAATCTAATACGAAATCGCATCATACTGTATCATACTATATACTATATCATACTATCTATCTATCTAAATTTAAAATCAGCATTCTTTCATATTTGAAATATAAATTAAATCTAATTTGTTTCTTAATGTATTTTTTTAATATCGTAATTATAATAATCCATAATTATGTGGATATGCATATTAGCTAGCAGCTAATGACCACCACTACTTGTTCAGTTAATAAAGGACAGGTAATGTTTTGTTGCGCTGTTGCACGTGTACATAATAACCTAATACAGTAATCCCCCACATATATGCGGATCAGCAGTCGCGATTTCAGTCTCAGTATATTTGTGCTAAATTTGACAAAAATATTATTTAACAATTTTTAATTATTAAATAGAGGGATACACAAAGAAAGCGCATCTTGGGGTGGTGAAATACCGCTATGTATTCCTCCTTGCTGCTGATTGGCTCCTGCCCTGTGACGCATCTCTCGCTGTACTCAGAGGCGGGAGGTTTGAAAGTAGCCAATCCGAGGACATTATTTATTTTTCTTTGGTGCTGATTGGCTGCGGCTCAGAATTTCCCGAGCGTCTCGAGTGTTCTCGTGTTTTCGTTCTGATCTTCTTAAAGCCCTGTATTTTTATTACTGTAAATTAAATGAGTTTACTACTGTATTTAACTGCTTATGTCAATGAAAACCGCTAGGTTTGGCGGTTACCAAGAGAACCGTACTTGTCTGACTGCATTGTGCTAAGTGTACGTTTGGTGGAGACGGGATTATGGTGTGAGGTTGTTTTTCAGGGGTTGGGCTTGACCCCTCAGTTTCAGTGAAACACCCTATGGATGAATTAGAGCAGAGACTGCGAGCCAGGCCTTCTTGTCCAACATTAATGGTCAACAATTCTTATCAACACACTTCTAAACTATGTGGACAGCCTTCCCAGAAGAGTTGAAGCTGTTATACAGTATCTGCAAAGAGTGGGCCAACTCCAAATTAAAGCTTATGTATTAAGAATGTGATGTCATTAAAGTTCTTGTGTGTGTAAAGTGTCCCAATTATTTTAGCAATAGAATGTATTTTAATAACTACGGTTTGATACAGCATGACAGATTTATGATCTGCTCTATCTGTATAGCAGAATAAATCCAATTATTATCAAAAACTTTCCACCTCATTCTGTCACCTAATCTGTGAAGGGCTTGATAAGAAGCTGATGAGCTGCTTCAAGTGTGTTAAAACCAGAGATATGAAGGCAGTGAACTGAGTATTGAAAACTATGATAAATAGCATAGAAAGATACTTAACTCTGCAGCCTGTGACCTGTAACTTATTCAGGTGAAGCATTCAGTGTGTGGTCTTAACATCAGGTTGGTACATGTTTAAAGCTTGGAGCCCACAGATACACAGGAACTGGCACCACAAAAACCCATTTATGCACGTTTTCACACCTATTTCCAGTCAAGCCACAGTCATTTGCTGCAGCCGCTCATACATCCTGACCTATTTAGAAGAAACCACATTAGGTATCATTTTGACTTTGCAGAAAGCAACGCCTTTGTAATGTATATTTAGTTATTGGAGCTTATATTTAGTTATATTGGAGTACTTGTGGAGCTTGAAAAACGCATTTTCTCAGAAAAATTACAGTAATTATTAGGGTACATTTTACAGGCATTGCAGAAGAAACGTGCAGCTGGCAACACTTTTCAGCCATTTGAGAAATAGAAACAGGACAGGATCTTACTCTATACCAACACAGCATCACTGGCAGTGTGTATCTGCGAGGGTTTGAGTCAGTGAAGGTTGAGAGGGCGTGGCGGACGAGGGCCAAGCGTCACAGTGGCAATATAGAATTTTTCATGCATTTTAGTACTAAATTATTAAGAAAAATATAATTTTTATAATTGTGTAACATAAATATTAATGTAAATTCAGCTACATTTCCATGTAAAAAATAACTCTAAATGTTTTGGTACTGTGGAGAGAAACACAAAGAAAGCGGGTCTTGAGATGGTGAAATACCGCTGTACTCAGAGGCGGGAGGTTTGAAAGTAGGCAACCCGAGAACGCTATTTATTTCTCCTTGCTGCTGATTGGCTGCTGTCCTTTGACGCAGCTGCAGTCCAGAATTTCCCCAGTAGAGCGTCTCGAGTGTTCTTGTTTTTCTTCTTAAAGCCCTGCATTTTTATTACGGTAAATTAAATTATATTTAGGGTTTACACTATAAAAATAGGCATTTTTTAACCACAGCACAACATTACAGTTTTTCATTGCGGGTGCTCTTGGAACGTAAACCCCGCGATAAGTTGGGGTTTACTGTGTATATATAACTGCCCGCCTGCCCTATTTGAATCAAGCTGCTCCTCCTAGTAAAAAAAAGGTATATATATTGTCGCAAGATGTCACCGCCCAAAGAGGAAAATACTTTTTAATCTGCTGCGCTGGGCAGAGCTCAGTAACATACAGCAGCAACTCATCAGCTTAATTCAGGGTCCCGGAACGAAACGTCAGCGTGGCCGCCATATTGCAGGTGGCAAAAGCGCCATTGAAATTAATACAGGTAGACATGTCAGAATCTGGGTTTTCTGATGAAAAAAACAATAACGTTTAAAACAGTATCGTTTACATATGTAAACTTGAGAGCAGATTAACATAATCCAGACCACAATTGCTAGTTTACAAATTTGTTCTTTTATTACAAAATTAGGGTGGTGGTTACATAAAACACAAACAAAAACTATTAGGACTTTTCCAACAGACTGGCCATGTATTTCATCGGGTTAGCTCCCACACAGTCATACATAAGCATTTCACACACTGAACATGTCTCTCACAAACACACGTGTTCAATTCATAGTGGCGTACACATTAATTTATACTCTGACACTGCAAATGCATCAAAAACCATGCACACTTGAACTCTACCGTTGGCCAGTCCACAGTGCTAATAAATTAGACAAAGACAAAGAAAAAGAAATCAAAGTTAGTCCGCCCGGGCCACGCCAACCATGGACTACTCACGCGGTGGACTAACAAAAAGAAACCATATAAACTAAACCTAAAGAGCAGCGGCAAACTTTTTCAATAACCTTTATTTCATCCACCGACTCACATCACGGTCCATACAGAGAACGCAAGCATGCTTTCACAAACGCCGGAAACAGTTGACCGTCACTGTCTATTATATACACATGGGTTTAATAAATAATTTCTGAAAACATTTTACTCTTTCCTTTCTCTCTCTCTCTCTCTCTCTCTCTCTCTCTCTCACACACACACACACACACACACACACACACTATTACAAGAGCATAAAATAAACTTTGGCCTGGACAAACTGATTGATCAAACACTGACTGCTTGCCCTGATGTTGACTGTCAGATAACACGCTCAGCTACTTTGACCACCTTAACTGTACCCTAAGAGGGAAACATCAAACCTCTATTGTTATTTAATGTCAGCAAGTGGTAGCTTTGATCATATGATGCCGGTACAGCATCTGTTACCAAACTAGCACGGCACACATCACAGAACAGCTTTCTCAAAATCTGTCAAACGACAAACCCTGGCAAGGCTGAACAACCGTTTTGATTTTATTCGGTCATTATAAAATCCCTTTTTATAGTGCTTACATTAAGCCAAAATGTTGTTTGGAGGCTGACTTGAAGACAGGGGTGCATAGCGTTGCTAGTTTAGCCTAGCTTAGCTAAAGTTAAGATTTTTTAACTGAGGCAGATTTCTTTAGGAAATCTTCAAAGTTTGAGAAAAAATAACTTGACAGCTAACAACAGTCTAAATAATAATTTGTGCCTACGTTTAGCCAAAACGATGTTTGGAGTCTGACTGGATTGGATTCAAACTCACAACCTACCAATCACAGAAGCAACTCCCTACACAACAGGCCACTACTTGGCATTGGGACAATAAACTGAGGATACAGTTAAGGTATAATTTTGCCCCATTCTTCTTGCAAACACTTTTTAAGGTGTGCAACAATACGTGGTTGTCTTTGCATTTTTCATTTCAAAATTCTCCAACGTTTTCTAATTGGGACAGATCAGGGGTCTCATTTATAACCGTTGCATACACACAAAACGGACCTAAAAGATGCGTATGCCTCTTCCTACGCATGAGTTGTGATCTATAGAAAAAACTTGACGGCAGAATGTGAGTATGTTTGCGCAAACTCTGACCCATGCGTGCGAACATTTTGGAAGAAAAAAAATGCGACCACGGGTGAAGAGGATGGGTTTGTCAGTACATATAGGCCTATAATAATTTATAGGCCTATATGTACGGATCTCGCCCGTGTCTGGGACGACATAACTCAGCAGGCAGTCGAGATTGTGAATCTCAAGCAGGAGGTTGCGGGTCTCGGCGAGGAGGTGGCCACCCTCCACGCGGAGCTCACGGCTCTGCGACAGATCCACATGGCTCGTCCTGCTGAGCCGGTGCCCCAGCCGGCGGTCCAACCCGCTCTCCCTTCTATTCAACCCTCCAACCTTCCCAAAATGGCTCTCCCGGACAAATGGGACAGCGTAAATGGAAAATGTGAAGTCTTCCTAACCCATTTGTCTCTTTTGTTTGAGTTCCGCGCTCCGCATGGCTTATTATGAGGGGCTCTCCAGCCGCCTGAAAAATGAATTAGCCAGCCGGGAGATTCCTTCCACCCTCGAGGGCCTGATTGAGCTGGCCCTCCGCATTGACCAGCGGCTCTCCTCTTTTCCCAAGCCCACACCCAGGACCCGAGTCTTCGACACCACCTTGACTGCAGCCGCCCCGGCCGGAGCCACCCCACCACCCACGTGCTCAGGGGAGCCCGAGGCTCCCGACATCGACCTGGAGACAATTCCCGTCCTGTACCATGACCTGGCGGGGGTCTTCAGCAAACGCCGCGCTGTGCGGTTGCCGCCCCCACTCAACCTCCTCCCAGGCGCGGTACCCCCCGCGGCCGCCTGTACTCCCTCACCAAGGAGGAGCAGAAGGCCATGGCAGAGTATGTTGCCGAGGGCCTACGTAACGGCACGTTACGTCCTTCTTCTTCCCTCGCGGCTGTGGGGTTCTTCTTCATGAAGAAAAAAGACGGCGGTCTCCGCGCCTGTGTCGACTACCAGGGGCTCAACGACATCACCATTAAGAACCGTCATCCTCTCCCTCTCTCCAACACCACCCTGGACGCCCTCTCTGGTGCTCGCATCTACATGAAATTGGACCTACAGAGCGCATACAATCTGGTCCGCATCAGAGAGGGTGACGAGTGGAAGACTGCATTCATTACCCCCACCAGCCACTACGAGACCCTGGTTATGCCGTTTGGCTTGAGTAACAGTCCCGCCGCCTTTCAAAACCTCATCAATGACATCCTCCGGGACATGCTGGGCAGATGGTGCTTCGCCCACCTCGACGACATCCTCATTTATTCCAAGAATTAGCAGGAACACACCCAGCATGTCCGAGCAGTGCTCCAGAGGCTGCTGGCCTATCAGTTGTACTGCAAGCTGGAAAAATGTGCTTTCCGCCAGCATTCCACCACATTCCTCGGGTTCGTCATCTCCCCCCGAGGCGTGGCCATGGATCCCCAGAAGCTGGACACTGTGCGCTCCTGGCCCCTACCCAGAACGCTTAAGCAGCTCCAGCGTTTTATGGGGTTCGCCAATTTCGACCGGCAATTCATCCAGGGCTTCAGCACGACTGCAGCGCCTCTTACTGCTCTCACCAAACCCTCCAGTTCACCGTTTCGTCTCACAGCCGAAGCCACCAAAGCATTTTATCGCCTCTGTCATCTCTTCACTTCAGCTCCCATCCTTCTCTCTCACCCGGACCACACCAAACCATTCGTTGTCGAGGGGGACGCCTCCGATGTGGGCGTAGGAGCCGTCCTCTCACAGCAAGATCCAGACCAGAAACTGTACCCGTGCAGTTTCTTCTCTAGAAAATTCACCCCCACCAAGCGGCGTCACGGGGTAGGGGACCGTGAACTGCTCGCCATCAAGTGGGCTCAAGAGGAGTGGTGTCACTGGCTCCAGGGCGGCAGTGAGCCATTCACGGTCTGGACGGACCACCAGAACCTTATCGCCATTCGGCAGGCCAGGCAACTGAACCCCAGGCAGGCGTGGTGGGCACTCTTCTTTGAGCAGTTCCATTTCCACCTCTCGTACCATCCCGGGTCCAAAACCACCAAGGCTGACGCCCTCTCCCGCCAACACCAGGTCGAGCCTCCCCAGACGGAGCCTGCGCCTGTCCTCCCTCCCAAATGCATCGTGGCACCGCTCCGGTGGGGGTTGGAAGATCAAGTGCGCCAGGGGCACGCCTTGGAGCCGCCGCCCGCGAACACACCTCCGGGCCGCCTGTTCGTGCCCTCTTCTCTCCGCTCGGAGGTCCTCCAGTGGGCCCACTCCTCAGCGCTCGCCGGCCACCCCGGCGTCAACCGGACCCTCACTCTCCTAAAGAGAGCCTTCTGGTGGAGCACATTCACCACAGACACCAAATCCTTCATCCAGGCTTGCGACACGTGCGAAGACCCTCAACACCGCGGCTCCCGGTCCACTTCAACCCCTACCAGTTCCACGCTGACCATGGTCCCACATCGCCCTCGATTTCATCACAGGGCTCCCCGAGGCCATGGGCAAGGACACAATCTTCACCATAGTGGATCGGTTTTCCAAGGCGGTGCACCTGGTGGCTCTCACCGGGCTCCCCACGGCCAGGACCATGGCCGAATTAGTCCTCGAGCACGTAGTCCGACTGCATGGGTTCCCCACGGACATCGTCTCGAACAGAGGGCCCCAGTTCATAGCCAAGTTCTGGAGAGCCTTCTGCCATCTGGTCAACACCACTACCAGCCTCATGTCCGGATACCATCCTCAGACTAACGGCCAGACGGAGCGGGCCAACCAACAGCTGGAGCTCTTCCTCCAATGCTTCGTATCCGAGCATCAGCGCTCCTGGGCATGCTACCTCGTCTGGGCTGAGCTGTCACACAACCTCCTCACCTCCTACACCACCGGTCTCAGTCCATTTGAGGCACGCTACGGTTATCAGCCCCCGGTCTTCGAACACCAGGAGCCAGAGGTTGAGGTTCCGTCTGCCCAACGGTTGGTGTGGAACCAGGCACGCCGTGCCATCCAACGCGCCAACCAGCGCCATGCCAGCCAACATCGGCACCCTCCGGGACGCATGTACCATGTTTTTCCACGCAAAACCTCCGCCTCCGCGCTCCATCCAAGAAGTTGGCTCTGCGCTACATCAGACCCTTCAAGATCACGCAGCGCATAAACCCTGTCACCTTCCGGCTCCGGCTGCCTGCTTCCCTCCGTGTCCACCCTGTCTTCCATGTGTCTAATTTTAAACCTTTTTTTTTCCCCCGTCTCCCCTGGCTCCCCCTCCGCCTCGCATCCTCGACGGTGGCCCGGTCTACACGGTCCGGCGGATCCTGGACTCGTGTCGCCATGGCACCCAGTACCTCGTTGACTGGGAGGGCTACAGTCTGGAGGAACGGTCCTGGGTTCCCGGCCGCCACATCTTGGACCCGTCACTCATCCGGGACTACCGTCGCCAGGTATCCCCTCAGCCTGGGTCGGCAGGTGCCGATCCTGGACGGGGGGGTACTGTCACCCACACCAGGATGACGTCACGGGTCATTGGAGGTAACGCACGCGTAGGGTATATAAACAGGAAATCAGGTGATATCCGACACCCAGACATTAGGGTTCACTCAAATGTCAGCAACACTCTCTATCTCCTTACGGTACCGTGAGTACTTCAACCCCCAACCCAACTCTCAACTCTACCTACCCTGTTCTGTGTGTATGAGTGAGAACGTAGATTCCTTGGTGGGAATCTCTACTCTGTGTAGAGCGTTCTCAAAGTAAAGTGCGTGGTTCACCAGCTCTTTCGTTTGTCTCCGTGACTGGGCTCATCTGCCACGCTACACCTGGGTTTCTACTTCCTTCACCAACATTCTCAAGCCAACTTGTGACAATATGTATGGATTGTGACTACTGTACTGAACCCTGTAAGACCTAAATACAGAAAAGACTTTTTTCACCTGTCAGATATTGATGTAGGAGACCTCTGATGCAACTAATGACGATTTTTTCTTTTATATGTTTGAGTAGGTTTTTACGTTGAAACAATAATTTGTAAGTTTTAAATAAAATGCTATGTTTAATAAAACATTCTCAGAATTGACTGTATGTAAAACTAATTCTAATAAATGTGATTAAAAAATATATATATTTCATTTACAAACATTTACATTTATTTAATTAATTAAATTATGATTTATGAAGATTTATGGTTTAATGTATGATTTAATTGCTTAAGTGTCCATGTTTATTAAGATTTATTTGAATTTATTTGTTAAACTCTAGTGTTTGAACCATTTAATTTTTCACCCCACTACTGTGACCACCAAACAAAATTTTTTTGGTTTTCCACTTCACCCACAAGCACATCTATTTCAGTTTTAGAAATTTCCTTACTTTCCCCTGCCATGATGCCATTTTTTCAGGTTTACATTAGAGGCTTAAATATTCATGAGGTGATTTGCATTTACCATGTATGGTTGAATGGGGGCATGTCGAGGGCGGAATGTGTGGCAAATTCACGTGTGAACAATCCCAGGTAGGGTGGTATTTTGCATGCAAGTATGCGTGCGCATGTTTTCATAAATCTGACTTTTTCTTTGCATACGCCATTTTCGTCTTTTCAGCGCACGCACAATTTTAGTATGAGTTCTACGCAAGGTTTTATAAATGAGACTCCAGGCGGGACAATTCAGTATCCGTACCCTCCTCTTCTGCTGAACTTGGTTAACATAAGGCTTCTTTTTTGCACAGTAAAGTTGTAAGTAGCATCTGTAAATGAAATTTTGACTATGGTTTGCCAAAGTAATCCCTCATCTGTGTGGTTCTATCAACCTTTGTTGCACAGGGGTTCAGCTTGCACCCTTGCCATTTACTCATTGAAATTCCTCCAGATTCTTTAAAGTGTTTAATGATATTAAACACTATAGAAGGAGAAATATTCAAAAACTTCCAATCTAGAAACTTCCGCTGAGGAACATTTCAATAATTGTCTCTTGCATTTGTTGACAAAGTGAAGAACGTTGATATCTGTTTGAAATTACTTCATTATTTATTTCTTTATTTATCTTATTGCTAGCACCTAAATTACTCTAATTTCAACTTTTTTTAGGATGTGTTTCAGGCCTGAAGTGTGTGTGTGTGTGTGTGTGTGTGTGTGTGCGTAAGCAGGTATATATTCTTGAGGAATAGTTCTCCAGGCTTCCCGAAAGACTTTCAAAGTCTTATTTTCGGTTGAGTTTCTGGACCTGACCAATATGAATCATTCAAGCATAACAAAGCCATATAACTTAAGGCCTGAATTTTTAGGCACTTTGCAGCCTGTCACAGTAAAACATTTGTTCACAGTTATTATTTTATTTAACAGTATTGTTGCACCAGCAAAGTAAAAAAAAAAGTTTAATAATCCCGTTCTCTATTTATGTGTGTCTAATTTAAATAAAGATGGTTAGAGTCATCATTGTTTTGCCACCAGGTTAAAAAAATGGTGTGTGTTTATTTTCTCAGTGCAGTATACTGTATACACTCCCAGAGCAAATAGAATGAAGCATGACTTGACAGACTGCCCTTTGAAAAGCCAGGAACTGTGCCTGAATTTTTCCTTCTACCTTTTTTTGACCTGGATGATAAAGAAATTCAGCAACAAGTGGCAGGTTTACTTTACTAGTAAATACCTGACTGATCTTTATATTTAAGTTGATGATGAAAGGCACTATGAAGATGAAAAGAGCAGTTTAAACTATAATGTGAGGTTTTTACAGGTCTGGGTATTTTGATTATGGCTTAAGCTTGGATTTGATTGAACTGAATTTGACTGATTTGACTTTGTGCTCCATCGGCATGGAGGAGGAGCTGTTCTGTTTTGGAGGCGGAGGGAAGGACATATTAGTTTGAGCACAGGGTTCGTCAGCTGTTTGGCATGCAGTCATAGAACCTGAAAGAATGTGAAACCTGCTGCCTGCAATTCCTTCATTCTTTTAAAACTAGTCTGTCATCTTTTGATGGGCAAACAGGTGTCCTTATTGTGTAGGTAAACATTTGCTTAGTCAAATTGTGCATTCTTCACAGGTTTTGAACACACAGTCAGAATTCAAATTCAAAAATCAAATACCTTTTGCTTGTTTTACTTCATTATATTAAATTAGGTGTGCTGCTTATGGAATTTTAGAAATCCACACAATGATTGGGGGCAATGACCAGAAATCTGAAACCAAACCTGCGTTCTTCTAACCAGCTCACAAAATATCAACTCCTTTTTAGAAAAACGGAGCTCTTGATACTTTTTTACTGCTTTCTTGTTCGCTTGAATTTATTCTAATGTTCACTTGTGTTTTTGCTGGCAGAAAGAAACCCACTGCTGATATAAACAGATTACAATAATTTCCATAGGTGCCTAAGACTTTTGCACACTATCGTGTATATGTATATTCTATATATATACAT